>WBNM01020624.1:0-25666 GCA_013399055.1 Ramphastos sulfuratus
TCATGCAGCCTGCTGAGGTCTGGTAAGCCTGAGGTGCAGAAGGCAGTTTGGGGCTGCTGAGGTCAGATGGGGTGAAGGATTCTAGAAGATTTTGGTCCAATAGCCTTGGTCTAGTTTATGAATATATTAATTCTGCCTGAATGACTTTGTACATATGTACTGGTAAAGATAATCTCCCTTTAACCTTCCACTCACTGTGCAGCATTTTCATCTTTTGACTGCCCAAATTTCTGTCTGCCAGCCCTGGGCAGCTCTTGGCCCTAGACTTGGGACACTGATTAATTATGAAGTGCAAGTGAGAGCAGTCAGTGTGCAGGCTTTGGAAACCTGTTGCTGTCTTTGGGAGCAAGGTTTGTGCTCGTTGTTGTGTTCCTCAGGTTGACAGACTGGAACATTGCAAAGTTGTGAAAAGGAAAAAAACCACAAAGCTCTATCACAGACACGCCCAGGCTGGCAAAGCCCTTCAGGGTCACCAAGCCCAACCTAGAACCCTACTCTACAAGAGTCACCTTCAACCACAGCCCCAAGCACCACATCCAAACCACCCTTAAACACAGCCAGGCTGGGTGACTCCATCACTTCCCTGGGCAGCTCATTCCAGTCCCTGACCACTCTCTCCATGAAAAACTTTTTCCTAATTTCCAATCTCAACCTCCCCAGCCTCAGCTTGAGGCCATTCCCCCTTGTTCTGTCTCCAGTTCCCTGTGAGCAGAGCCCAGCAGCAGCCTCTCCACCATGTCCCTTCAGGTAGCTGCAGACAGCAATGAGCTCTGCCCTCAGCCTCCTCTTCCTCACACTACCCATCCCCAGCTCCCTCAGTCACTCCTCATCAGATTTATTCCGCAGACCCTTCCCCAGCTTTGTGGCCCTCCTCTGGACCCTCTCCAGCGCCTCCACTTCTCTCCTGTATTGCAGTGCCCAGAACTGAACACAACACTCAAGCTGTGGCCTCACCAAAGCAGAGTCCAAGGCTGCTGCCTCACACTCAGCTGCCTGGGCACACTGCTGGCTCACCTTCAGCTGCCTGGGCACACTACTGGCTCCTATTCAGCTCCCTGGGCACACTGCTGGCTCACACTCAGCTGCCTGGGCACACTGCTGCCTCACACTCAGCTGCCTGGGCACACTGCTGCCTCACACTCAGCTGCCTGGGCACGCTGCTGCCTCACACTCAGCTCCTGTCTATTCCAACCCCCAAGTCCCTTTCTGCCAGGCACTTTCCAGCCATACTGCTCCAAGCCTGTAGCATTGCTTGGGGTATAAATCTATATGACAGAAAAAAGTAAAGTGAGAATACTTAGAGCTGTGCAGATGTTGGAAGGATGAGATCTGCTGTTGCCCAAGCACAGGTTTGTGTTTGTAGGGTACCAGAAGATGTCTGCTTTTTGTGTTTGTTGGGTTGGGACCCTCCAAGATGTAAGCAAAGCAGGAGGTTACTCTGTAGTGAGCAAGATTTGGTGTGGCAAGGGGATGTGGAAGAAATTAATTTGTGGTTATCCTGTAAGAATAAATTTCAAGGGATGTGCTTCCCCCCCTACATTCTAGGGTTTAGTCAGTCATTATTTCCAGTAAACAAACATTTTCACTTTCTCCTATCTAAAGCCAGGAGAGGTTTTTCTAAGTAGTGTTATAGACAAATTAACTCTGTGGTCCAAATTGTTGCCTGAGTGGCTGTGTCTGCATGGCCAAGGGCAGCCTTGGCACCAGGCCTTTGCACCCTAGAGACTGGTAGTGCAGCTGCCACTGTGGCAGCAGATTGTGAGAAGTCAACAAACCCCCAGGTCTCCCTCCTTGGTCTGTCTCCTTGGACCAGTTCTGTGCAGGTTGCTTTCAGTAGAATCATAGAACTAGTCAGGGTTGGAAGGGACCACAAGGATCAGCCAGTTCCAACCCCCCTGCCATGGGCAGGGACACCTCACACTAGGTCAGGCTGGCCACAGCCTCGTCCAGCCTGGCCTTAAACACTTCCAGGGATGAGGCTTCCACCACCTCCCTGGGCAACCCCTTCCAGACTCTCACAACCCTCACGCTGAAGAACTTCTTCCTCACATCCAGTCTGAATCTACCCATTTCTAGCTTGGTTCCACTCCCCCCAGTCCTATCACTGCCTGACAGCCTGAAAAGTCCCTCCCCAGCTTTCTTGTAGCCCCCTTAAGATACTGCAAGGCTACAATAAGGTCACTTGGGAGCCTTCTCCTCTCCAGACTGAACAGCTCCAACTCCCTCAGCCTCTCCTCATAGCAGAGGTCCTGCAGCCCTCTGCTCATCCTCGTGGCCCTTCTCTGGACACCTTCCAGCACCTCCAGATCCCTCCTGTAGCAGGGGCTCCAGAACTGGGCACAGCAGAGAACATTCCCTTCTTTGCTGAGATGATTGGAAAATTTGGTGCTTTGATTTCTGCCTGGCCTGCCCAGTTTGAGAAACCAACCTTAATAAATCAGTTAGGAGGAGGAACACTCTTTCCCTAGCATGGACCCGTGGAGATTCCTGATGGCTGTCTGGATGGAGCCCAAGCCCTTGTAGTGGTTGCCTGTGGTGAAAGTCCAACTGCTTTTGTGCATAGCAGGCCTCTGGGCATGGATGGAGCTTGTTTGCATGGATCCAATTGTAGGATCAAAGCTCTCAATAGCTCTGCTCAGGCTTTTGTTGGAGGCTGATCTGTCACTGGCAGGGATCTCTGCTTTACCCCTGTGGAAGTGTGTAGTTAGATCACAAGAACTTGCAAACAGGCAGAGCAGAGAGGCTGTAACCACCACATTAATTCTTACTGCTGTGACACAGTAGGAACTGCAGCCCACCCAGCTCTATCTCCTGCACCCAGCCCTACATACACATGCAGGAACAAAGCTCATCTGTCTCCTTCAGCTAAAAGATTCCCACTGGCCTTAACTCAAGGGTTATCCTTGCAGTCCAGTGCTTGTTTTGTCATCACTTTGCTGCCCCCCAGATTCACCACAGGGTTTGGGCTCCTCAAGAACCTGCATGTTTCAGAATAGCTCTCAGTGAGTAGCTGTGTTGCCTTAGTTCAGTGAGGGAGCAGTCAGGACAGAGGGGTCTTGCCCAAGAGCTAGCATTTCTGTAACCATGCCACTAATTGTCTAAATGATAGTAAGTGTAGTTTCACATGCACTTGGAGCCAGCACAAGCAGACACTGCTGCCAAGAGCACAGCAGTTCAACCCTCCCTGTGCCCCTGGCTAGTTTTGCCCATCCCAGAATCACCCTCTTTGGTGAACTGCATTGTTTTCATTCAGATAAGTTCCCTGATTCTCTTCCCCATAGGACCACACAGATACTTGTCATCAGGGATGAAGGAGTGGAGCTGGGAACAAACGACTGGAACCTAGGGGATGGGCAGGACTGCCTCTTCTGCTGCCTGTTCCAGCTTGAGCCTACTCAGAGTGCATGTGGAACTGCAAAATAATGTTATTTTATGTCCTACTCCTTTAGTTCTTCACAGGATTCCCACTTCAAAGTGCCTGCTCTGCAGTGTCTGGTTAGAAGAGCTGCAGTAAGAGAGTATTTGTTATGTGTTAGAAGATGGGCTAACTAGGGTTTGGATAAGGACTGGGTCTTCTATCTCCAGTCAAGAGACCTAGAGGTTATTGCAGGGGCAGAAGAGGGGAGTGCTTCTGCAGGCAGGGACCCTCCTGGGCTCCCAGCAGGTTTATTGGCTGGCCAGCCCTCTGACTCTGGCAGCCAGTGCAAGTTGGAGATTTTGAGTTGCTTTATGCTATATGTGGCTGTTACTTCTCTGACTTTGCATGTGGGGAAAAGTAGGTAGAGGGCATGAGGCCACCCCAGCTACCTGTCTTAGCTGAACATGCATTTGCTGCTCTGTGTATAGTGGAACACCACCTGCATCCCAGGAGAAATGTGGGGATCTGGGGGCAGGCTGAGTGCATTGCCCCATGAGCTGTGATGGCAAGGAGGATCTTTTTGGTTTGTCTTGTGCTTGCTGCATGGTTAGCTCTGGGAAGGGACTTGCTCATTTGTGTGCAGGACCATCTTAGTCTCCCCAGCAGCATCACAGGCACACAGGATGTCAGGGGTTGGAAGGGACCCAAAGAGATCATTGCGTCCAGCCCCCCTGCCAGAGCAGGACCAGACAATCCAGCTCAGGGCACACAGGAACACATCCAGACAGGCCTTGAAAGGCTCCAGAGAAGGAGACTCCACAACCTCTCTGGGCAGCCTGTGCCAGGGCTCTGGGACCATCATTGCAACTCGCCTTTAAGTGGGCAGTTTTTTTTAAAGCTGCCACAGTCTGTAGGCTCCTAATGACTCCTAAAACACAAAGTGAATTCCTATTCACTGAGACTGAAACAAACATCAGAGAGCTCAGTGCTTTCTCTGTGTGTTTCTTCTTGCTTTTTCATGGGTGAATTGTTATGAAGGAAGCTATGACCCCACAGAGACGTGCATCATTCTGGCGATAACTGGAAGGAGCTTCCTGCTGAGGAGATCAGAAGTGTGTCCTGGGGTGAATAAACTCCAAGAGAGAATCACAGAATGTCAGGGGCTGGAAAGGGACTTCCAAAGCTCATCCAGTCCATCCCCCCTGCCAGAGCAGGATCACCTAGACCAGATTACACAGGAACGTGTCCAGGCGGGGGTGATNTTCTCTCCTGCCTGTCCCAGGGTAGTGCCCTCCACTGTGATGCTGGAATCTAAAAGCTTTGAAAAGCAAGGCTGAGGAATGTGAGCTCAGAGGAAGAAGACAGGCTGAAGGTCTGGATGTTTAAGGTGGCAGCTGGAGCCCTGGAAATTTCTATATGGAGCACAAGGGAGAAGCTGCTTCTCATCACCTGTCTCTGGCTGTGTTGCAGTCTCCAAATGAGCACCAACATTTGGGGGGTAATAGAGCTGGGAAATGCATTTACCTCCCTCTAGGTCCCATCTCCTGCCACCTCTCAGGCAGGGGCCCTTGCAGTGCTAAAGTGGGTAGGACAGCAGAGCAGTGGGGCAGATGTGATGAGATGTTGTCCATTTTCTGTGAGAAAGCTCCTGGCTGCCACGTGAGGGGAAAAGCTTTCAAGGGAGAACTGAGGGAAGAAGCAGACCTCCTAGAGCAGCAACCAGCAAGTGTCTTTCTCTGCTGAGGACTGTTTTAGAGGAAAGAATGAGGATAACCTTAGAGGGTTCATTTTTGTTTTAGTAACATCTGCAGGCACAAGCAGCCTGGTCCTCACTCCCCTGAGCCAGCTGCATAGGCACTGCTTGTAGATGAGGCAGGAAGGATAACCAGATGAAAGCTGTCCAGTTGAAGCCTTTTTCCTTTCTAGCCACATTAACTTCTGGGCACCTTTTAGACTGTCAAGGTCATTTGATGAAGATTATTTGCCCAGGGTCATTGTAGGGGGTTTAGATTTTTGTTTCAAGTAAGCTGGAGAAACATTTCTGTTCCAGCAGGGAGAGCAGAGAACCATGCAGAGTCTATGGCTGATTGGAAAAAAAAGAAAGTGAAATTACAATAATTAAAGGAAATCACTGACCTTGGAGTAAATGTCACTGTCAGCTGCTCGGAGCGTGCAGCTTTGTGTGCCTGTGGGGTGATTATGCAGATCAAATGCACAACCAACCAGAAAATAGGAATTCTGCTTGGTGCAAACCTAGGCTGGTGCAGCAGTACCACAGCAGCATCTCTACACCCAGGGCAGCTGGGGCAGGACTCCTTCAGTCTGCAGCAATAAGCCACACGCACAGAGGCCAATGAAAATTCTCCTTCCTTCCAAATCCTTTTATTCCAGATAAAAAAATTTCATGGTTAATCGTTATCATCTTGTTCCCTTGCTAGGTAATTAGTATTGCATTGTTGCTTTGTGCCCTTCCCTGTGTTCCCTTCATGTTAGAGGAGTTTAATTGACATTAAAAGAAGAAGAAATGAAAGGGGTTTTAATCAGTTGGTCTTTCCTATCTGTTTTATAAAGAAAAGCTGGAGGAACAGGAAAATAGGCTGATGTCTGTGCTCTCTTATCATCCATTTTGCCATTCATTACATACAGCTTTGCATATTTAATCATGTAACTGACTAAAATACTGCTAGGTCTGTTGTGGTAGGCCTAAGCAGGCTTATCCATGTCCTGGCTGGCCCAGACATGTTCCCCTGCTCTCCCTCCTTCTGTCTGGGGGAGAAGGAACCACAGGAAAGGGGACAAAGAACCTGGAGCCACTGAGTCTGAGGACTGTGGCCTGCCCAGACTTGTTTTGCATCCTATGGTAAACAAGGTACACAGGCTTAGCTTGTGCCTGCCTTGTGCAAGGCTGCGTTCTGCCCTAAAAAGGGTAAAGCAAGCCTATGGCTTCACCTAATGTGGTCAAGCTTGGCTAATTGCCATTCTGATTGGCTGTTCTGTGTCCAAAGGCACATTAGTCTCAGGTTGTGTTGATAAAAAGAGATGAGCAGGTGACACAACTGCTCTGCCCTTGTATCTGTGCTCTGTCCTTGTATTGGTGCTTGCTGCTTGTTACTGCCTCATTGCATCCTGAGCTGCCTGCAAGCTGCCTGCCAAGAGTTTCCCAGGAACAGGCTCTAAATGCCTGCACAGGCAGCGTGACACCGTGCCCAGACTGCACCTGGCATTGCATCCTGCCTGCACCTGAAAGCCTCCTGCCAAGAGGAGAAGCCCTGGAGAGACACAGATCATCCTGAGGAGATCAGGACCAGGTCAGAGATGTTTGCCTCCTTTCCCCAGCAGCCTGGGAAGAATCAGAAGTCTCAGCAGCTGACAGGACAGTAACAGAATTCCCTGAAAGCCTTTGGGTACTGTCTGAAGCTGTAGCCAGCCCTGCCAGGCAGGAGATATTTTGTAAGTACTTGAAGCCTCTTTAACTCACCATTGCCTTCTGCCACCAGCAGAGAGGCGCTCACTGAGTCCACCTAGTGGGCAAATGGGGTATTGACTGCCGGCGGTGCATTGACCACAGGAACCTTCTCTGCCAGTTCCATTAATGTTACGTATTACTGATAGTTATTTCCAGATCCTGTGTTATTATCTGTATAAAGTTTCCATGACCATGAAGGAAAAAAGGAGAAAAGGAAAAAAGAAAAAAAAAGAAAAAAGGAAAAAAGAAAAAAGGAAAAAGGAAAAAAGGAAAAAAGGAAAAAGGAAAAAAGGAAAAAGGAAAAACAAAAAAAGGAAAAAAGAAAAAAAAAGTTTGTCTTATTTTTCTTGATCAAAGATGTTGAAGAAGCTTTATTGTTTTTCTCTGTTTCTCACAGTGAATAGCAAATATGGAATTTAAATATAGCATTTATTAGGCTCCCTTCTTTTCTAGAATCTGCACCCACAAAGACAATCAGAGGGCATTCTTTTAACAGCCTTGAAGAAATGTGCCTTAAGAATAGGACTGCTGCAATTTATTGTGTGCTGGTCAGAGGTGAACTCAAACATGCCTCTACCAGGCAATTAATACAAAACAAATTGTCAGGGACTCGAGGCTGTACACACTGGAATAAGCTGGGCTCTCACTGATTTCAGTGCTTGGAGTCAGGCAGTGGAAATGAGATCCTGGCAGTCGTCCAGTGCAAGCTGGTGGCAAGACTCCCATTGCCTCCCTAGGGCAGGATTTCATGCCAGGTTTTGCTAACACTTCATCCCCACAAAGTTTTCACTCTCAAAAGAAAGCAAAGCAGGAGATGCCTCTCACTGGGTGTCTGCTGTTGATGTTTAGGTGGCAAGCACTTTGATGCTACAGTCAGCTCTGGATTTACCCAGCTTCATTGCTGATGAAGGATGCTGTCCAAATACCATACCCAAGGTCGTTTCAATTCCACTGAAACGAACACAGACTTTTTCATTTAAAAAGAAACATGGGTTGGTTCCTCTGCTACGTGCTAGTGATTATGAGAATCATCATGTGTGGGTGTAATTACTCCTATGCTTAATTTTCATCCTGATTAAAGGCAGAAGAGATTTATCAAAGCAGAAATGGAAGTGGTTTGGTCCCGGATATGGAATCATGTTCCTCTTGCACGTGAAGAGTTGGCTGACAGATTAGATGATGTGCAGATCTCTTCTGGGAGGCCTTTACTGTCATCTGTCTAAACAAAATGTGTTTACAGTACAATGTACATGCCATTGCCCTTATTTTGGGAGTCTTTTGGAGAGGGCTTCTTTGGTTTTTTGAAGGACTTTATCTGCACACTTATCCTGTACCTCTAGGAACATCATTTTACAAGAATATCTGCATCCATAGATGGCAGAAAGCAAGCACAGGTGCAGTGCTTCTCCTGGGTGTGGGGGGGATGCTGTATCCATAACAGTGGCCATTTGCTCTGGAAAGAGAAAGAAGTATTTACTGCTACTTTCTTTTCTGAAGCTTTAAGTCTGAGAGCTCCTTTGACTGATTTAATTTCAGGACCTCTTTATAAATAGCTGCCCCCGTGTGGGAAAGCATGAAGGTGATTTAAAAATGTCTTCTGTATCTTATGATAATACTACTACAGTAATAGAGATGTTGACTAAGCTGCCTTTAAATTAGTTTGCTTGTCTGGAGTAGTACAGTGCCAGCAGTACAGAGGCAGTTACAGCCTAAAAGGCCATCTGAAAAATGAGGTTAAAAAATAGCAACAGAATTCTTTACAATCCTTAAAAAAAAATTGCCCCTTATCTACTGTTTTATGAACTGTAATTCTTCAGACAGCACAGAAAGGAAAATGTACCTCCACATTATCCATCTGCCTTTATGGAAGTACCTTGAAATGGCTCTTGGGGATTAGGATGAGGGGGAAAGACTCCATTTTTAATTCAATAAGGCCAGCACTAGAAAACAGACAGGAGCATTCCTGAATCTTTTCCCTGATATTTTTCTTTTTCAGTGACTGCAATCTCTAAAAGGAGCATGGACACCACTGTTAGCAGGGAGTGAGGAGAAAACTGTGCTGCTTTTCAACAAGTGGACAAAAAGAATAACTTGGAAAGGAGATCTGAAGAGGAAGGAGACTCAGGCTCACCCACCTTTGCTTAATGAAGCCATCTCAGTCCTGTAACAGTCCCTCTGATGGCTCCTGAACAAGGCTATTTTCCAGCAATGGAGCTGAAGGACATTACACATCTCCAGTCTTCTACTCTCACCCTTCTCGTCCCTGTCTTCTTTCTGCACTTGGTAAGTAGAAAACTTTGATGCAAATTGATAGGAGTCCCAATGGTTTCACAGCAATCATCAGCTTCCTGCAGCCTTTGCAGGGTGTCCTGTTGTGAAGGCTGAAGCATGAGCAGTTCAGTCTGCACTGATGCCTGGGTCTGCCTGAGTGCACAGAGGAAATCAGTTGGGTCTTGTGTTGGACTTCAGCTGTGATTTCCCTGTGGAGAGGCTTGCTCCCTGAAGCTCCACTCTTTTAATCTGGAGCTCTCTTTATTGATTCTGGGATGAAAGTCTCATAATAAAGACCCCATGTGCCAATTTGTTTTAATTAATTAGACCTATAGGAAGCCATTAACAGGACTATGCTGTGTTAAAGCCATCAGCATTGCATGGCACAGCTCTATCTGTCCCTTCATAGCACTTTGGCAGGGCAATGTGTGCCAAGGATTCAGTGAGACTGAGGGAAATGTACTCTTGCGAGCACAGTTCTTTGCAGCCTAACCATTTTAAGGCAAAGCAGATAGGAGTAGGTGGCTTTTGGTAGGGAGTAAGACTCTGGAGCACCAGATTTGTCCTGGTAACCTGTGTTGCTGGGCTGCTCTTTGCGGCGGGCCACAAGAGGGAGGTAGATGCTACTTAATTATCAAGGAGGATAACAGCGAGCAGATGCAACCGGAGTGATGCAGGGAGGCTGGCTGGCCAGAACCGTAAGTCCCAGACCTGTGGTGAGCTGCTAAGGTCTCACTCTCATCCTCACCTTTCAGCAGTCAGACTGGCAGTGTTTTCAAACGTGAGCAGTGTCATTGTGTCACCCATTTCACGGGTGGACAGCCGTATGTAGCACTATGATGTGAGCTGACAAGGATTGCTGAGGGAAGCTGGGTGACAAGGCACTGCAGGCCTGTGTCTGGCCCAGGGCAGTCTGCAAATGGTAAAAGCTCCTTCCTTGTCTTGTCCTCACACTCACTTGCTAGGAAGTAACTGTGTGGTTGCAACATGTGTTGTGTGCTGCTCTGCTGCTCCTCAGTGCTCAGAGCTTGCTCTGTACCAGGTGTGACAGACATTTTTTCAGCTGCCCCATATGGGAATCTGCTTAAACAGAAGTTTTGCTGTGCTTTGTTAGAGAGCTGTGACCCTTCTCCTGAAAGGTACAGGTTTGGAGCTCCCAGCACAGGAAGGACATGGAACTGTTGGAGCAGGTCCAGAGGAGGCCACCAAGATGCTCAGAGGGCTGCAGCAGCTCTGCTGTGAGGACAGGCTGAGAGAGTTGGGGCTGTGCAGCCTGGAGAAGANCTGAGTTTTCAGCAAAGATGTGCACATATTTACAATTTCATGTATTTTATTATAATCTGATGCTAATGTGGAAACCAAATTGAACATAAGACTCTAATTGTGTGCTTCCTGTTGAATAATGCAAAGCAGTAACTGCCATTAGCCTTGTTGCTGCCTTGAGAATGGCTCTTCCCTTTGTGGAAAGCACAGAAACACAGGATGAAAACAAAAGCTTCTCACAAGGTTGTCATTGTTCCTTTCTCTCAAATCAGAAGCAGTGTCTGAGTGAATCAGACTCCCAGCAGTGAGCATTCCCTGGTGTGCTAGATACTCCAAAAGAGGGTATAAAACACCTCGTGCCAGCTAGCAAGTCACACTAGCTCCTTTGAAGTTGGTGGTGGCATGAAATGCCCATCTGGTCTTGAAATGTGCAGTTCTCTGCTGATGTGAGCAAGTGGAAGGAAAGGAGAGGAAAGGAATGAATTTCACATGGAGGTTGAAGAAGGAACAAGAAGTAGCAAATGGGTCAGGGCTCTCTGGGTGACACCACCTGTTGCTAGATGACCACTTTGACAACATTCTGTAAAGAGTCTGGCTCTCAGGATTTCCAGGTGCAAGTTCAGGTTCAAGACTTACTGTGAGGTCTTGATACTCAAAACTCCCTTCAGTAAGAAACTTCCAAGATGGAGAAGGTAGGAGGAGGAATTTTATTTGAGAGCTTGAAGGGAAGCAAAATGCAAGGCAGAAGGATCTACAGACCCAGCTCATTAATGAGGTTTGGTAATGGGCTGCAGTATTTAGCCTGGTGAAGAGGAGGCTCAGGGCAGACCTTATTGCTGTCTACAACTACCTGAAGGGTGGCTGTGACCAGCAGGAGGTTGCTTTCTTCTCTCAGGCAACCAGCACCAGAACAAGAGGACACAGTCTCAAGCTGTGCCAGGGGAAGTTTAGGCTGGAGGTGAGGAGAAAGTTCTTCAGTGAGAGAGTCATTCCCCACTGGAATGGGCTGCCCAGGGAGGTGGTGGAGTCACTGTCCCTGGAGGTGTTTAAGGTGGGTTTGGACGTGGCACTTGGTGCCATGGTCTGGTCTTGAGGTCTGTGGTAATGGGTTGGACTTGATGATCTTTGAGGTCTCTTCCAACCTTGGTGATACTGTGATTTTGGCAAGCCTACCTGAACTGTTCTCCAGTCTCTGCCCAGAGTGGTGGATGGTTGGTGCTTCTGCAAACCCAGGCCTTAGCATGGAGCTCTTCTCTTTGAAGAACTGTAAAGCAGCTTTGCAAGAAAAGGAATTTTGAAGGTGTTTGACTGGAGTAACAGACCAAAAGTTTCCTGATGTGTGCCTCAGCCTTCAGCCCTGTCCCACTGGTGTTCAGGGGGCAAAGAAAGAGATTGGAAGGAATCTTTTTCTTAATATAATCTCCCAGCAGGAGACTGTTTTCCTCTTTAGCAGACAGAGATCTGGGGGAGAGATTGAAAAAGACCTGATCCCCAGTGGAGTGTGTATTGACTGCTAGCACTAAGAACAGTGGCTGGATTTAATCCAGAGTGTCCTATGACAGTCACATCTCACTAATCAACACTCTTTATGCTCTTCTATTCACTCTGGTGGGATTCTGACTTGCACTGTGGGAGATGCAGGCAAGCATCTCACACCTTGATCTCCTTCCTCCTGTCAGCAGGGCTGGGTGGTGTGTGCAGCTGTCAAGCCAGCAATGCTGCAACCCTGGCTAGGTAAAAGCCCTAGAGGAGGTAAGAGCGAGTGCCTCACACAGCTCCAAGTCTGAGAGCACATCATTATGCCTGTTGTTTGCACTGGGACTACCAGCTGCCAGAGCACAGCAGTAGGAGCTCTGACTCACTATTGTTCCCGTTCCTGGCACTCCAACTCTTTGTAATCACCATTGGGCTAATTGTTATGGGAAGTGCCACTCGGCTTCACACATCTGATGTGTGTTGATTGTAGTTGTGTAAAGGAACAGTTTAGAACCTTCTGCTTCTTGTCTGTACAAAGGGGATGTTTCTTTTCAGCCTTTTGACACTTGAGAAATTAAAAGCTGCCTCAGCTGGGGCTGTGCCTGGTCTGAGACTCAGGCCTGTCTTCTGTCATACAGTTCACTCCTCTGGGGCAGGCTGTGGGAGTGTTTGCTTATGTGAATAAGTGTGGTGGGTTTTGTCTTCAGATTGCAAGTGTGATGGTTTGAATGTCTGAGAGTTCAGAATGTGTGGATAGCTTTCCAGGCTCTGAAGGTGCAAACTACTGCACCTAAAGTTAACTTAATGTGTTTTGGGAGGAGTGGGAGTATGGGCATAGCAGAAGTGTCAATCTCTAGACTGTATCAGCTGGTCAGACTGGTCTTTGTCCCAGGCACTTCAATCCCTGTGGATGCTCAACTTTTCTCCCGTGGCCCAGCTTTAAGAGGACAGGAAGGGTGTTCCTGGCTAGTGTGCAATTTACAGACTGGTTTCACAAATCTGTCTGTATGATGTGTCCATGAAATGTGAAGTTACCTAAGTTTGGTTGTTTTTTCCTTGAGTTGAAGGCTTGTGATTGCTGTTCAGTTTCATGCAGGCTCTGAGTGGTTTGGGAGAGTTCCTTAGGCTTTCTTTCCTTTTTCCTCACACTCCCTCTAGACCTGCAGAAGCCCTAAATCCCAGGCCTGTTGGACATTGCCCAGGTGCATTGCTAAGGTGCAGGTGAGGTGAGGCTAGGCTTGGGCTTCTGCCAGTGCTGATGTGCTGTTCCTGTCTGTCTTTCCTGTGACTTACAGCCTGGCTCTGCTGTTTGTTGTTCTTCCTGATTTTGATCAAATGTTTTATGTACAATAAAGTTGTTACATGATGTGAAGATAACCAACTCCAAATCTGCTGTGCAGCCCTCAGTCATCCTTTAAAATGAAGCTGTCATCTAATCCCCAGTGATGGTCCCCACAGCTAGTGTAGAGCTGAAACCAGCTGCCTGCTCGTTTGGATGTCAGCTTTGCTTGCTGTGATCCCTGGACCTGCCAGGCACTGTGAGGGAACAAGATCCCCTTTGCTCTGTCAGAGGTTTAAAGCAGAAGCCTTATGTTGGTGACCTTTAGCAGCCTTCAACATGAATTAACAGGCCACTCTTTCACCAAAGGCTGAGTCGAGTCTCCTGCAATCCTGACCTTGGTCTGACACTGTACATGCTGGTGGCCTCAGCCAGTGCCCTGGGGCTTTGCAGCCAGCACCAGGCAAGAGGCTGGGAGTGTTTTACACTGATGAGTACCTTGCTCACGTAGCTGCACTGGGCTTGCATCCATGAGCTCTGTGAGGTGAATAAGAGCATCTTTCAGAGGGGCATCTGCCTGGACATTTAACCTCACTCTGGCATAGCNACCAGTGAGGCTTTTAAATGAAAAATGGTCCATGCATGTGTGTCCAGGTCCAACCTTGTTCTCAGTGCCTTCTCTTTGAGTATGGATATTTCTAGTCTGTTCCATGTCTGAGGGTGGGTTGGCATTGTTTGTAAAGTTCTGCCTTGTCAAGTTTGGGGATTAATTTGTTCACAAGGTTGCACTAATTGAGTGATCTCAGACTTCTGTCTGTGTCAGGGTCAGGTCCTGGGGATGGCTGTATAAAACATACACTTGATGTCAGAAATGGTCTTTGGAAAAGCAGAACAAGATAATAACAGTGTTGTCCAAGAAAAAGTGAATCCAGGCTATTGAGGAGCAAGAAAAAGGATTTCCTGCAGCTTGGAAATCAAAAAACAAACAGTGTCAGGACAATTCTATCACTTCTTCCTATGACAACACTGGAATAATCCTGCAAATAAAATAGCTTTAAGAGAAACATTGATTTAAACTCAGTTTTATTTTGTGATTTCAATTGTGCCATTTAACTTTCATGCTTAAGTATTAATTTCTGAATCTCTACTGAAATGTACCAAAATGAATCAGATTTTCCATATGGAAGTGTAGACTCTCTGATAGCCTTGCACCAAAAATAGGAAGGGAAAAATGAGTAGTTTTGAATTTATATTCTACTTTTAAGCTATATTTCAGAAAAGGCTGACTTCACAAGCTCCCTTCTTCATAAATAGAATATGAGGACTGCAGAAAGCTTCGTTCTAAACCAGTGTCCTTGAATCCAGATGAGATGGTTTGCTTGACCCCGAGGTTACTGAGGTATCAAGTGTACAGAAGTGGTTCTTTCTTTTCCCCTTTTGGGAGATACCTTTTACTTAACTAAGGGCTGGGATCCTGCTTGGATTGTGCACAGTGCATGTGTGTGGAACAAAGCAGCAATCTCTGACACCTGGGAATGAAGCTCCCTCTAAACATAAGGAGAAATTGTTTCATGGTGAAGGGTGACAGAACACTGGAACAGGCTACCCAGGGAGGTTGTGGAGTCTCCCTCTCTGGAGATATTCAAGACCTGCCTGGATGTGTTCCCATATGGTCTGGAGTCCTGTGTGCAGTTCTGGAGCCCCCAGCACAGGAAGGACATGGAACTGTTGGAGCAGGTCCAGAGGAGGCCATGAAGATGCTGAGAGGGCTGCAGCAGCTCTGCTGTGAGGACAGGCTGAGAGAGTTGGGGCTGTGCAGCCTGGAGAAGAGAAGGCTTCCAGGAGACCTTAGANTTGGAACTGGATGATCCTTGAGGTCCCTTCCAACTTTCCCATTCTGTGATTCTATGACACAGTGTATCTCAGTAAGGCAATTTCCTCCCTGCAGGTCCAGAAGCAGAACATGCCCTGGTGCCAAACACAGCTATGCCAGAGTGAGGTTAATGTCCAGGCAGATGCCCCTCTGGCAGGGGATTTGGACCAGATGATCTTTCAAGGTCCTTTCCAACCCCTGTCATTCTGTGGTTCTGTGTGATAGCACCATCAGTGATGGTGCAGGAAGCAGCTGTTGTATTTGAGATCAGACACTCCAGGTGCAGGCAATACTTAAGAAATCAGTGATTTTTACAGCTCTGAATTCTAGTGGCGTCGAATGGCAACGTGGAATATGGAAAATACTCAAGGGAAAATTGCTCTCTCTTTTTCCCCACACAGATATTTTTATTTCCTTTTCTTTCTGATGATTTCACCAAATCTCTTCCACTGACTCCTCCTGGCTTTTCAAGGACTCAGTGTTACAGCTTCCTTTCCTCCTTAATAAATCTTCCCATGGTTTTGAACAGTGGCAGAGGAGTGGTAGCCAAGACAGCTCGGACTGTTAGAGTGATCACCTGTCCTGTTTTATCACTGCTAATTTTTCTCTAGCCTAGCTGCCTGTTGTTGTTTGTCCCTTTGCTGTTACAGCATCACAGAATGTTAGGGGCTGGAAGTGACCTTGAAAGATCATCTAGTCCAACCCCTCTGCCACGGCAGGATCACCTATACCAGATCACAAAGGCAGGTCTTGAATATCTCCAGAGAGGGAGACTCCACAACTGCCCTGGGCAGCCTGTGCCAGTGTTGTCACCCTCATGTTTACATGGAACTCCCTATGCCTCAGCTTCCACCCATTGCCCCTTGTCCTGTCATTGGGCATCACAGAGCAGAGCCTGGCTCCATCTTTTTGGCACTTTCCCTTTACATATTTATAAACATCAACGAGGTTACCCCTCAGTCTCCTCCTCTCCAAGCTGAAGAGCCCCAGCTCACTCAGCCTTTCCTCATAAGGGAGATGTTCCACTCCTTTAAGCATCTTTGCAGCTCTGTGCTGCACTCTTTCGAGCAGTTCCTTGAGGTTCTTCTTGAACTGAAGGGCCCAGAACTGAACACAATATTCCAGATGTGACCTTGCCAGGGCAGAGCAGAGGGGGAGGAGAACCTCTCTGGGTTCATAGAATGGTAAGGTTGGTTCCTGGAGTACAAATGCAATCAGTGAGTGGGAAGGCTTTCAGGGTTGTGGCTGTATTGCTGCCTGCTCCAGGTTCAGATTGAGGCTAGGCAGAGCATCTCCCAGATTTTGGCAGACTCAGCCTGGTGTTGTGAATACATGGGGATTAACAGTGAATGGGTCATTATACAGAGAGCTTTGTAGTTGTTTCTCTTCAGAAAACACATCTGCAAGCAACAGCTTCGTTGTGTTGTGTCTGGGATGCTCATTAAACCAAAATGGGTATCATTAAAAAAAAAAAAATCTTACATATTAGGACAGAGAGAGCCAAACTTAATACCTGTGAACTGATTGCTTGCTTTATTCTGCTCTGTTGCTTTGGGATTGTTTAATGGCACCACTAAAATGAAAGCCCACACATCACCACCCTAAGAGAAACCAATGTGAATCCAGGCTTCTCATAAAGCAACCTGTGTCTGAGCTGCACCAGGCAGCTTTCACATGGTTGTTACCTCAGATGGCATTTGGTATTTAGTGACCCAATTCTGCTGTGTTGTTTCCTTGAGGAATCTCAACATTTCATCTTCACCTGTCAGACTGCATCTCAGGTTGGAGAGTAACACTTTCATGATCCAGTTTCAACCACAACTTACCCTAATGACTTGAGGCACTGTTCTGTATGCTTGTGGAGTGCCCTGAGTAACAGCATGAGGCAAAACAGCTAAGACAACAGTGGTCTGTAGGACAGCCAATTGTAATCCAACCATATCCAACCTCAAGGATCATCCAGTTCCAACCCCCTGCCATAGGCAGGGACACCTCCCACTAGTACAGGTCACNGTGTTTGGTACAGTTGAACTAGAAAGTTTCCCTTGGTGATTTTCTCCTGCCTCCCTGTTCTTTCTCATTAGTCAGGGGAGCCCTGAGTCATGCTGCTATTTGGCTATCCTGCTTCCAGCTCACATGGAGTGGGTTACTCCTCAGCACTGGATATTTACTGCATAAGTTCCACCCTAGGAACCAGGGGAATGTCTGCAGAGAGTGATGGTGTAATTGAAAGAGGTGCAGTGGGGCTGTAGAGAGCAGCAGTGCAAAACAGTGCAGTAATGAGAGCACTGAGGGTATGTTGTGGGGTTCAGAGTTTGTGAACGGATTCCTGAGGTACCCACCCAAATCTGTGATCTGCCTTTCAAAACAAGTGAGCCTCTGACAGATTTCAGGATCTTTAATTCTCCTTTCCCTCAGTTTGCCTGTCTGCCACGTGAATGGGATGCTTTAGCTGACTGCTGGGACATGGCAGGGCTGGGTTCCTTTGTGATTTTTAGCAGTAGAATAGTCTAAGGCTGGAGCAGTGGCACAGAACTGGGATTTCAGTTCTGGCTGTGCCACAGAGGCACAGGACCCTGGGCAACTCATTTGATCTGTCTGTGCCAGGGATCCCAGTGCAAAATAGGGCAAGTCCTCTCTTTCCCACAGCTTTTCCCCCTCTAGCTCTAGTTTGTCACCTCTCCAGGCCAGACAATTATTTCTTACTCTGGGTACCTTCAGTCCCTCCTACAGTCTGAGACCTAAACCTAATTCTGCAGCTAGCAGGATAAAGAGCAAACCATTAGACAGACTTTAAAGGAGCTGGGGCTCACTTTGCTGCCATTTTAGTTTGCAGAAGTTTTTCCTCCACATGGAGTATTAACTACAGCTCACTCAGGCTTTTTCAGTGCCTTGTTTGAAAGTGTTAGAGTAGCTTAAAACCTGAGCACACTCCAGTGATGAGTTCTGCATTTAAACCCTCTGCAGCTCCTTTCCACAGGCAGATCTCCATGGCTACTCTGCAACAAGCTCTCAACACTTTCCTAAAGCTCCTTTACTTTTTTTTTTTTCCTATTATTTCCTTCTCCCATGCTTATTTTTTTTTTTAAAGTTTGAAGCATTCCATTTAATCAAATTAGCCTTGCATGCTCACTGAGGGCCATGCTAAGTGTGTTTAATTAAAAAGGCCAGCTTCTTTGCCAGGCAATGGCTTCCTGACTTATTTCCAGCTCACTGTTCACATTTCCCAACGTGATGCTTTATTTACAGACACTGCAAAAGTAATTTGCTTTGCTTTGACATTTCCCAGCTATCTAAAAGAAACTCACCTTTTGCTGTTTTTGCAGTGGGTGCTTTTCTGTCAGGGAGGTTCCTTTTTTTTTTCCCTGCCTGTATGTGGTTTATGGTGATACTTTATTTAGTCAGAAATAGTTTTTTTTTCTTCAGGTTGGGAAAAAGAGTCACTCGTTGACCTGACTTTTATTGCTGCTCTGAGGCATAAATTCAGCATCTTCTAACTTTTATCTGAATGAAATGCTGTAAATGTTATTAAACATTTTATAATTTCCCTCTCTGGCAAGACTGTTGGAGTGTCAGCCAGCCCAGCAGAACAGCTTCATTTTTGTTATTAAACAATCTAGTCCTGTTCTTTATCAAGCTCTATTTTAAATAAGTTTGGTTAAATTAAATGACTCTTTGTAGTGAGTGGTTTAGTGCTCTGGCCTTTTATCTCTGGAGACCTGAAGGCCATGCATTTTGGTCCAGATAAGGCTGCTTTGCACCTCTGAAGTATAAAGTGACATTCAGCTGGTCTCAGAGGGCTGCTGGAAGAATTCTTTATAGCTTGAGAGCACTGCACAGAGCCTCTTCAGAAAATTCTTTTCCAAACATTGCAGCGTAGTGCAAAAAAGTTGGAATACTCTCAACCTATGCTCAAGAGCAACATCTTGCCAGGTCACAGGCAAGCAATATCTGTTTGCCTTTATCTGAGTCTAGTGGATACTGGCCACATCACATTGGGCATGCTGCAGTTTGCTGTAAGTGTCACACAGCTGCTTGCCAGCTCCTGTTGTAACCAGATGGACCCTGGCCACATCACATTGGGCATGCTGCAGTTTGCTGCAAGTGTCACACAGCTACTTGCCAGCTCCTGGTGTGACCAGAGCTGCCCTGGCCACATCACATTGGGCATGCTGCAGTTTGCTGCAAGTGTCACACAGCTGCTTGCCAGCTCCTGGTGTGACCAGAGCTGCCCTGGCCACATCACATTGGGCATGCTGCAGTGTGCTGTAAGTGTCACACAGCTGCTTGCCAGCTCCTGGTGTGACCAGAGCTGCAGTCCTGGGCAGTGCCTGCAAGTCCATCCTGGAGGAACTGCTCACTGCCTTTTATTACTTTGCCTAAATCCCCAGGAATTCATTTTACCTAGAGGCTACTACATCTGTGTACATATGCAGCATATATTGGTGGTGCTGAGGGTTCTTGATTTGAGTAGAAGTTTGCCAGACCAGATGTGGGGTTTATTATATCCATTGACAGAGCACACAAGGACATTGGAACATTTCCAGCACAGACATGCAGAGGTAGTGTTGAACACAGGTTTGCCCTGTGATGCAAAACTTGCCTCTGTGGGTTGAATCTTGCTGAAAACTTTGGCCTTTTGTGATTAATTAATCACAAAATTAATTAATTTGTGATTAATTAATTAAGTCTTGTGTGGTTTGATGAAAAGGCAGTTACTTTCAGGACTTTTATGAGTTCCAGTAAGGAAATTGTTTGAATAATGTAGAAGTAGAAAAGCTTTATAGAATCATAGAATGGTAAGGTTGGAAGGGACCTCAAGGATCATCTAGTTCCAACCCTCTGCCATAGGCAGGGACACCTCCCNAATTGGAATTGGCTGGTTAAAAAAAAAACAAACCTATGCCTTCAGCAGCCTAGGGAGGATCTAATGTGATTGGTAGAGATGTGTGAAGTGACATTGGATATGTCATACTGAGGTGAGTGAATCCACATTTGGTTGTGGGACAGGCAGGTATCAGTCTTGGACAACTCCTTCAAACCCTTACCTTAGGCCACTTCCCTGGTGACCTGGATTTATTCTAATGTTTGTGGAACTTTGGAATTAAGGAGCCCAGGTACTGCATTTTAGGTAGCTCAGTATTGCTTATGAAAGAAGTTCTTCCATTTTACTCTTCCTTCATTAAGAGCTGCAGAAGTTCCTCATGCAAGCGTAGCAGAATCTCCTCGGATGACAGTGCTGCAGGTGAGCACTTGCTGCAAAAGCTCTGGCTAAGGCAGCAATTGGATTTGCTGCATGCTGATATAGCAGCAGTTAATAGGCACTGAATGAGCAGTGAGATCTGCAAACCTGGACTTTTAGGGAACTTCAGACCCTTTGGCTTCTTTCCTTAGACTTGCTGTTGGTGCATTTTTCTGTGCTGGACTCTGCTGAGCTCAGCTGAAGTAATCTGAGGTAGCAGGAGCAGTGTGTGCTCCTCAGCTGTAGCTGTGGCTTTAATGGCCAATCCCTAATTTGATTCAAAAAAGGAAAAGAGGAGGAAAAAAAAAAAGGAAAAAAAAGAACTTGCAGGTGGAGAGGAGTCTCAATGAACATCCTAGCTGTCATTGTAATAACCTCTATTGCATTATGCTTGAAATTTCATTATGCTCCAGTCTGGCACTGATTCACCTAGACACTGAGAGGATATTAAGACCAGCTTGTCAAAGAGTTGCAGTAATAAAACATTTCCTGTGTTTCTGTGCAGAGCTTTATAGAATTAGGGGAAAAGTAGAAGAGTAGATGAGGGCTGTGTGATGCTTTGTACTTCAAGTGCTTTTTTGTGTGTGTCTCTGTTTCACAATTTGCAGCAGATTTCACAGTTAAAAGACTAATTTTGTTTCTTTGTTGGCTTAATTTGTTTTGTCTGCTTCATGCAACTAGGTGATTTAAATGGTTCACAAGTGAGACATACCTTGGGGACAAGACTTGGTTTTATGCTTCATATTATTCAGACTCTAAAGCTCAAAGTAATTGAATCTCTACTCAGAAATGAAGATTGAGTATTTTTATTTTAAATTTAAGTGTCTATATAAACATGATGCTTCAGGGCTTTGCTGATTTATAATATATATGATTTGAAGGGTGCCTTAGTGGCTTCAGTAGAATCCTTTTCATTAGTCTTTGGGAAAAAAAATAATATGCAGCCCATAATTCTTTTCTTTCCTACACTATAATATTGCTGATGCTCTTTTCTGTTGTGATCCTCTATAATGCTATTAGCTAAGCAGCTGTTCTGTACCTCAGACACATAACAAAACACCTTCCAATATTGGTTCCTCCATGTACTAATGATAATCTCTAGGCAGTTTTCTACCTCTTCTGGTGTTTGGCTCCTTCCCTTTGCTGCCTCTCTGCCAGGTATCTTCAGATAATAATGGCTGAGCTCCTGTTTCCAGAGCCTGCTGCCACCACACCACTGTTCTTTTGATGCCTGTACAGCATTATGGTGAACAGTAGGATGGCAGCCTTCATCCTAGAGCCTGTTCAGTTTGAAAAGCAGGGCCTGAAGGCTTGTGTGGTGTCCTGCTGCCTTCTGTGGAGCCCTGCCCAGGTCTAAAGGGTGACTGATCAAATTCCCAGCCTGTGATTTAGCCTACAAACTCAGACATATGAAGCATGCTGAGTGATTGCACTCATCCTTTTTTTTTGTGGCTAGAGTCCCATGGTAACAGGTGCTAAGGTTGTGTCACCCATGAGGGCAGTGGCTGAAGCACGAGGCTGGTTTGATCTTTTCTACACAGCTGCCAGGCTGTGATAGGTTGGACTGGATGATCTTGGAGGTCTTTTCCAACCTGACTGATTCTATGATTCTATGGCTTCTATTTCAAATGTTCCCAGGCAGCAATGACTTCAAAATATATTCCTTTAACTTAAAACCCATGACAAGCTAGAGCCACAGTTGGGGTAAGTCCCCGAGATGCCCTAGTAGAGTCCAAGGTGAATACTGCCTTGTAAAGACATAGAACCATAGAATGGGAAGGTTGGAAGGGACCTCAAGGATCAGCCAGTTCCAACCCCCTGCCACAGGCAGGGACACCTCCCACTAGCACAGGTCACTCAAGGACTCATCCAGCCTGGCCTTGAACACCTCCAGGGAGGGAGCAGCCACAACCTCCCTGGGCAACCTGTGCCAGTGTCTCACCACCCACTGCAGCTTTCATTTGAGACCTGACATTAAGATTGGAATTTGCAGAATTGGCAATTTTAATCTGAGAGGCAACTCACCCTGGCCTGGCTCTGTCTGATAAAGTCTCCTGAGCCTGCATTTTCCTGTGAGGGTCTCTTGTCTCTTCTTGCACTTCATGGATAGCCTTTGGTCCATCTTGAAGTTTGGGATGGGCACGTGTTTGAGTGCCAAGCTCATAGATGCAGCAGTTGATGTACTGCAGCCTGCTGGCAAGATCACAGTGCTCACTGAACACCAGAAAATTTGATCTGGTTTTTTGGTGAGACTCTGAATGTCTTCTCTTGCTGTGCAGCGAGATGGACACTGGGGCTGGTGTAAGTGCTTCTAGTGGCTCTATTTGGAAGCTTATTCTTGTCAGCCAGGCAAGGACAGTGGACAGAATTGCCTTTTTCTGACCTTTTGCAGAAAGGCAGCAGATATCAGTTGGGGTTTATTCTAATTTTTTCTTTTTCTTCCTTCCTTCTAGTCTCACTGCCCATCAAGAAATGAGAAGGCCTCCTTTTATGTGCAGGAGGCAAGACTCCTCTTGCACAATGGAAGTTCCATTCTTCTTAAAAGTCCTCCTTTTTCTGGGGCCTCTATAGAAGACCATTTGTTCTGTATGGAATTGACAAGAAAATTGTCTTGAAAATTGTTCAGATTATTTGAGAATGGTGTTTTCATTGCTGTACTTAGATACCAGTGGAATATGTCCCTTAGAAAAAGCAAAGAGGCTGAGACTTAGATACAGGCAAGGTAGCATCACACTGCAGTTGTCATCTTTCAGCCTGGACTAAAAATGCTTATGCTGAAAGAAGTTCAAATTTTGCATATTTGGTGGTGAACTTTTAACCAGGCTTCTTTTCAAGCTCAGTGCAAGAGTCCACATCAGCACACCCACAAAAGAACCTGGATTTGTGGTGTTTGCTGGCATGCAGCAGTCACCTTCCATAGTCTGGTGTGTGTGTGTGTGTGTGATGTGAATGGGATTTGTATCAAAGAAACGTGTTGGGATGTCTAAGTTCCGAGGTCTAATCCTGTTTTGAGGAGCCAAGTGCTAGTTGATGCACAGATGCTAATAGAGGCAAGCACAGGCTCTTTCAGTGTGCAGGAGAGTGTACACACACAGCCTTCTGTGGTGGGAAGGTGTGCAGCTTTGAGGCTAACTGGAATATTTTAATGGAGAAAAATAGATGATAGGCTGTGAAAAGCAAACAGTGGTGATGGCTGCTGCACTCATAGGCTTGCTGAGATGGATAAGAACAAGAACACAAGCATAGATAAGACACACACACACAGAGTCTCTTTCTCTCTAGCTGCTGGCTTGGTCTGGAGCTCTCTGCTAACATAGATCACATACTGACATATCTCACACACATAGATAACACAGAGTGGCTCTCTCTGGGAGCCGCTGTGTCTATTCCTCTCTGCTGAGAAACCGAACTAACCACTCTGCTTCTNACTCTCTCAGCCTGTCCTCACAGCAGAGCTGCTGCAGCCCTCTCAGCATCTTGGTGGCCTCCTCTGGACCCACTCCACCAGTTCCATGTCCTTCCTGTGCTGGGGGCTCCAGAACTGCACACAGGACTGCAGATGGGGTCTGGTGAGAGCAGAGCCAAGGGGCAGAATCCCCTCCCTTGCCCTGCTGCCCACACTGCTCTTGCTGCAGCCCAGCACTCGGATGCTGTCTGGGCTGCACTCACACTGTCCTTAACTTCCAGCTGGCTGAGTCTAGTCTGGGTGATTTTATAAAACGTGTGTGGGGGTGTGAGGTGACTCCCAAACCATCACAAAAGGCAATGCTAGCATTTGAAAGATGAGGTCTGTAAATCACATCTTGTACTGAGCTGTCTTTCTATGTCCCACACATGCCTTAGGCCACTGGCTATGAATTATCCCACGCTGTTGGTCTATTCTTATCCCTGGGCTTTCCTCATCTTTGCATCAGTATAATTACATGTGCTACCTAAATACACTCTATGCCTCAGGAAGAATGTTTATTTTTTATTTTGACTGCTATTTCATTTCCTTGTATGCCACTGGTTTCCTCAGGAGCCACAGAGCAACAATATGTACTTCCAAACAGGCGACTTGGGTTATATGTAGCTTTAGTTCCTAAGAAAACAAACATTTTCTTTTCCCCATCATTTCCAGGAGCAGCCTCTTTCCACTGAGAACAAGTATAATATGTCAAACTAGGAATATTCCTCTCCTGCCTAGCTAAACAGAACAAATTAATGTATGTTATTGCTTGCTTTAAATACTTAGAATCATCGAATGGGAAGGTTGGAAGGGACCTCAAAGATCATCTAGTTCCAACTCCCTGCCATAGGCAGGGACACCTCCCACTAGTACAGGTCACTCAAGACCTTGTCCAACCTCGCCTTGAACACCTCCAGGGAGGCTGTGGAGCACAGAAGACCTCCAGGGAGGTTGTGGAGCACAGAATCCCCCAACGTGATCAAAGATCACGTTGGGTGATTCTGTGCTCTACAACCTCCCTGGGCAACCTGTGCCAGTGTCTCACCACCCTCACTATAAAGAACTTTCTTCTAACATCCAGTCTGAATCTCCTCTCTGCCAGTTCAAACCCATTGCCTCTTGTCCTGGCTTTCCCTTTCCCTTTCCCCTTCTGCTTTCCCTTACCCTTACCCTTACTCTTACCCTTACCCTTTCCCTTTCCCTTTTCTGCTTTCCCTTCTGCTTTCCCTTCTGCTTCCCCTTCTGCTTCCCCTTCTGCTTCTTCATTCCTTGTTACTCTTTCTTGGCCAGTTTCCCTTGGTGATTTAGCAGCATCTCAGCTGCATTCTGGTAGACATCTGAAAAATGAATGGAAAATAAATTAATACACCAGCAAAAGCAGTCAGCCATTTCAGTGACAATAAGAGGAGATGTGTAGGGGAAAAAGAAACAAACCACCTCAAACCTCTCATGAGCCATTACTAAACTTCTATTCCTAATATCAGATTATTTTTTAATAGCTTCTTTGAGGAAGAAAGAAATAGGATCAGGGCTGCAATGCAAAATGACAAGTGTTCAGGTTGTTATTGGTTCCAGCTAATAAATGTGAATATTGCTGTGAGCCTCTTTCAAACTAGTGGGCATAATAACTGAAATTCCATTCAAGCTAAATGAGGGAGCAGTTAAAAACATCTTTATTTAGTGAGGGCTGAAACAATAGAGGCTGCTGCCAAAAGCATAAAATGGTAAAGCACAGCAAATAAGTTTGTCTGGTTGAATTGAGGCATTTCCTTGAACTAATAGAGCCAAGTGAGGGCCTGAGGTGCTGGAGATGAGGAACATAAGTTGAGAGATGGAAGCAGGACCAGAAAAGCTGAGATGGTCAGAAAGAGCATCGCTGTCATTTGGAGAGAAATTAAATTTATTCATAAATAAATAAAATAAATAAAATGAAATAAAATAAATTAAATAAATCAAATAAATAAATTAAATAAATTAAATAAATTAAATA
>WBNM01020624.1:33230-48349 GCA_013399055.1 Ramphastos sulfuratus
ACCCCCAGGGCCTGTTCCTCAGGGCTGCTCTCAGCCATTCCCCACCCAGCCTGGATTTGTGCTTGGGATTGTGCCTACCCAGGTGCAGGACCTTGCACTTGGCCTTGTTGCATGTCATGAGGTTGGCCTGGGCACACCTCTGCAGCCTGTCATGTGTCCTCTGCACGTTGAGCAGCAACACCTTGTGCTCAAAGATACCCCTTTTGCTAGCAATTATTTCTCTTAAGGAGAAGCAGGATGATGGATGCCCTGTCACAGCCCCAAATGTGAATGTGCCCCTTCGTGTCTGCTGAAAGGATATATATTATCCAAGGTCTGCCTTTCCCCTGCCCCTGTCAATCTCTCCTCCTCAACTGCTGACCCGTGGAAAGGATGTGAAGGAAGAATTTCAGCCTCTCAACTCCTCTACAGGTCTATTATCTGTGCTGAAAATCTGGCCTTAAAATGTGGTGCCTTAAAGATGGGAAATTGGAAGAAGTTCTCAATGGTTTGACCCTACAACAGAGGTAATAACTGGGAAGATGGCGCAACATCATCATGCTGGAGTGAGTGATGGCAGAGTATATTGTGATGACTGAGTGAGGAGCACTTCTTTAAACTTCAGTCCTTGTTCTTGCAGTGTTTTATTAGGATGAATTTGCTTTCTCAGAGCTTTGATTTATGCTTGCATTGCCTTGTATGAGAACATCATTTAGTCCAACTAAAAGAGTGTGTTGTTTCCACTGGCAGAGAAGTAATTGTGTGTTGGTTCACAGAACTGGACGAGGATATTGCCCTTCTGTACTGAAATCATACAATCATAGAATGGTAAGGTTGGAAGGGACCTCAAAGATCATTCAGTTCCAACCCCCTGCCATAGGCAGGGACACCTCCCACTAGTACAGGTCACTCAAGGCCTCATCCAACCTGGCCCTCAACACCTCCAGGGAGGTTGTGGAGCACAGAAGACCTCCAGGGAGGTTGTGGAGCACAGAATCACCCAACGTGATCTTTGATCACGTTGGGTGATTCTGTGCTCCACAACCTCCCTGGGCAACCTGTGCCAGTGTCTCACCACCCTCACTGCAAACAACTTCCTCCTAACATCCAATTTCAATCTCCCCTCTGCCAATTTTAATGTGATGTGACATAAGTCATGAGAACTGCTGCAGGTTTGCTGCTGCTGCAGTCAGTTTTAAGGACACTTTGCTAGCATTGCCCACGAAGCAGCAGTTTAGGCTGTTTGCTGACAGTGCACATTACTCTGGGGATTTTAAGCCTATCTCTTGGTTTCCACTCTACTTTGGGAAATCTGAAGGATTCTTAGGGATATATTTGCAGTATGATTTCTAGGGATTTGTTGCACACCTATTCTTGTCGAGGGAAGCTATGTTCTTGTCAGCACATTCACCTGGTGCAAGATAGAATCATAGAATCATGGAATGGTAAGGTTGGAAGGGACCTCAAGGATCATCTAGTTCCAACCCCCTGCCAGTGATTGCCAGGAAATGTTGTATTAGATGTTAAAGTTTTATGTTAAGCTCCTTAATAATCATAAAGCAGGGAAGCAAAATGAAAAAAACAAAAACAAAAACAACCTTAGAGTAGCCTTGCAGTATCTGAAGGGGGCTACAGGAAGGCTGGGGAGGGACTATTGACAAGGTCTGGGAATGCCAGGACAAGGGGCACTGGGTTTGAAGTGGCAGAGGGGAGATTGAAATTGGATGTTAGGAGGAAGTTGTTTGCAGTGAGGGTGGTGAGACACTGGCACAGGTTGCCCAGGGAGGTTGTGGGGCACAGAATCACCCAACGTGATCTTTGATCACGTTGGGTGATTCTGTGCTCCACAGCCTCCCTGGAGGTGTTCAAGGCCAGGTTGGATGAGGCCTTGAGTGACCTGTGCTAGTGGGAGGTGTCCCTGCCTATGGCAGGGGGTTGGAACTAGATGATCCTTGAGGTCCCTTCCAACCTTCCCATTCTATGATCTCCATTTCTGTAGCCACTCAAGTGCTAGGTTGGCAGTATCCCATAACTCAAGTGCCTGTTTCCCTCAATCTGTACAGGCAGCTGCTGGGAAAGATTAAACTCTTTTTCCTTTTAATTGCAAAGCTGTACAATGCTGGTTCTTGCTCTGCAGTGCATTGCCAGGTACATTTCCTTTAATAATGAGTTCTGTATCAGGAATAGCAGACACATCACACAGCACAGTGCTGCTTTTGAACCTGGCTGTGACTGAATAGTGCTGTCTTACAAAATACAGTGTGGATGTCTGGAATTTGAATTCAGAAGTGACCCTAGGCAATAGTCTTTGAAATACCCCTGCTTTGATACTTATAATAATGTAGCCTTCTTTTGAGGTCACTCCAGCCCTCTTTAGCTTTGTTGCTATCAAGGAGGTGAACAAACGTGCGGTATGCAGTGGATGAATATGGATTTAATGACCAGGAGAAAAGCAGATGACACTTACACTGTGAGCTGCTTTTGAACAATGTCCTTGGAAACTGTATGCAAATACAGGAGCTGATTTAGTGCATGGACTTTGCATTGGCTGCAAAAGTGAACAGAGATGATGTTTGTGTCTGCAAGAGGGAGTTATAGAGTGGGAAGGTTGGAAGGGACCTCAAGGATCATCTAGTTCCAACTCCCTGCCATAGGCAGGGACACCTCCCACTAGTACAGGTCACTCAAGGCCTCATCTAACCTGGCCTTGAACACCTCCAGGGAGGTTGTGGAGCACAGAAGCACCCTGGGCAACCTGTGCCAGTGTCTCACCACCCTCACTGCAAACAACTTCCTCCTAACATCCACTTTCAATCTCCCCTCTGCCAGTTCAAACCCATTGCCCCTTGTCCTGCCATTGCAAGACCTTGTCAATAGTCCCTCCCCAGCCTTCCTGTAGCCCCCTTCAGATCCTGCAAGGCTACTCTAAGGTCTCCTGGAAGCCTTCTCTTCTCCAGGCTGCAGAGCCCCAACTCTCTCAGCCTGTCCTCACAGCAGAGCTGCTGCAGCCCTCTCAGCATGTTGGTGGCCTCCTCTGGATCTGCTCCAACAGTTCCATGTCCTTCCTGTGCTGGGGGCTCCAGCAGTTCATACCAGACTCAGAGTTAGTGCATGTGACAATATTGCCACCTCTCCCTGCTCATTCCTTTCTGCTCACCTCGTTTCGGTGGCACTTCCAGGGGATCACTCTAAGTTTTCTGCATGCTTGGTTTCTGTCTGTGATCTTCGACCCTTCAGGTCTTACTGAAGAATTTGCACTTGGAACAGCTGCTGGGAACTACTGACTGACATTTGTCTTTGGAAGATTTAATGGAAGACCTTTATTTTAAAGTGGTTTTGGACACCTCTGAAGCTGTAAAGCTAAAGCCAACTCAGCCGTTAATAGCACTGGACTGATGTGAGCCTCGCAGACAACCAGGAGGACTTCAGTGGGAAGCTGCAGTCATGTGTTTTGCAGAAGGTCACTTTAATTACTTCAGCAACGTTAATCCTAAATTAACAAGGGCTTATGCATGGCAATTGACTTATCTGTATTAGAAAGGGCATACATTGTCACCCAGCAAAATTCGGATGTTTGAAAGTGATAGGCTGTCAATAGAAAGGGTAGAGGAAGAAAAGGTCTGATTAGCCATTTCCTTTTAATGGGCATTTGAAAGTCATCCTCCTTACTACAAATATGTAATATATTACAATATTTTGGAGCCCCCAGCACAGGAAGGACATGGAAGTGTTGGAGTGGGTCCAGAGGAGGCCAGGAAGATGCTGAGAGGGCTGCAGCAGCTCTGCTGTGAGGACAGGTTGAGAGAGTTGGGGCTCTGCAGCCTGGAGAAGAGAAGGCTTCCAGGAGACCTTGGAGTGGCCTTCCAGGATCTGAAGGGGGCCTACAGGAAGGCTGTAGAGGGACTATTGACAAGGGCTGGAAATGACAGGACAATGTTGGGTGATTCTGTGCTCCACAACCTCCCTGGAGGTGTTCAAGGCCAGGTTGGATGAGCCCCTGAGTGCCCTGTGCTAGTGGGAGGTGTCCCTGCCTATGGCAGGGGGTTGGAACTAGGTGATCTTTGAGGTCCCTTCCAACTTTACCATTCTATGATTTTCTTCTAAGATGAAGTTTCTTTCTGGGTTTTCTGTGCCTTTTAAAAAGATTTTATTTATTTATATTTTTTTAAAATGCAATTAGTGCCAACAATTTTGAGGCCTGGCCCATTTAAACAGGTGCACAGATAGAATCATAGAATCAGTCAGGGTTGGAAGGGACCACAAGGATCATCCAGTTCCANAACTGGATGCAGTACTCCAGGTGGGGTCTCACCAGAGCAGAGCAGAGGGGGAGAATCACCTCCCTGGCCCTTCTGGCCACACTTCTCCTGCTGCAGCCCAGGCTCTGGTTGGCTTTCTGGGCTGCAAGTGTAGGTATAAGCAGATAATCCCACAGTGGAAGGGAAGAGAGGATGTCCTGAAGGGGGAGATTTCCATCCTGGAATGGGTGCTGAGTGCTGGCTGAACAATGGATTTCAACAGCAAGGACAGAGCTAAATTTCTTCTGTTTTGAGGAAACCCAGGGTTAGTCACCCTGCTGGCCTGACCATAAAGAATGGAAAGGGTTCTGACCTAGTTTAACAAGATCTTAAATCTAGAATTAGATTATAATGATTAGCATGGGTGATGGAATAGAAAGCAGAGGTTCTAAGAGGCTTAACATGTAGCTCAGAGCAGAGTTTGGCCTCTTTCACCTCGTGAAACACAGGCTTGGAAGAGTTGTGATTTGTCTCTAAATACAGTCCAGGCACAAACCCTGGAGGAGAAGACCTTGCTGACACAGAAGCAAAAGGTGAGAGCTGTCCAAGAGTCCATTTGGGTTTGTAATTAGAAGAGTTTTCCTCAGCCCAGTGGAGCAGAAGACATCTGCAGCAGCCTTCCAGGAGTAATTGTCAGGGTGAAAATCTAAGCTTTTAAGTTCTATTAAGGTTGACAAGAGCTAAGAGCAGCTTCCCATCCTAAAGGAGAACTTATGCACATGCTTTAAAAAGTTATTGAAACACTTCTCAGAAGGAGTATTAGAAATGCAGGGCATCACTTGTAAACTGTTGTCATGGTTATTACTTACTACTGTTGTATCCAAGTAAGGCCAGCACCTTCTTGGCTACATAAGCTGACAAGGCAAAGAGCATTGCTGCTTCAGAGTTCTTTAATTGGACAAGGCAGACCAAAGGTAGCAAGAAAAAAGTGCAGCCATGAGAAACAAAGAAGTGAAGTGGCTTGCCCAAGGTCACCCAGCCTTTCTCATTTCTGCCTCTGTCTCCCAGGGCACACAGTTTCTCTTCCTAGAAAGAAATGGGTGAATTCTGCAAGGCATGTCTCATTTGGTATGAGTAGTCAGGTGAGAGCTCTTATCTTGCCTTTTCAGGAGCTGCTGGAGTGCTGCTGCCTCACTGAGAGGAGCATTTTCCTTAACACACAGCAGAAGCTATAAAATAAAAGGTGAAGTGAAAAATGGTTAAGGTACTGTGACTTGCACAATTAAAATCCAGCACTGAACAATAATGGCAGGCAGAGAACTTGCTGAACAATGAGGAACTTAGAATCATAGAATGGGAAGGTTGGAAGGGACCTCAAGGATCATCTAGTTCCAACCCCCTGCCATAGGCAGGGACACCTCCCACTACAACAGGTCAAGGTCTCATCCAACCTGGCCTTGAACACCTCCAGGGAGGTTGTGGAGCACAGAAGCACAGAATGTGATCTTTGATCACATTCTGTGCTTCTGTGCTCCACAACCTCCCTGGGCAACCTCTCAACCAAAAGAACCCAAACTGCAAAGCCTGGAGAGCTAGGAAACCAGCTAAAAGAACCAGCCAATTGATTTGATCATTTTAATACTGAAGGCAAACTTTGTGGAAGGTTGGGCACAAGTTCTTTGTCCCTGTGTAAGGAGTTTGTGTGGTTTTACACAGCCAGGCTCCTCTCATGCCCTCTCAGCTGAGTTTTCAGCTCAGAGGTGGTTAGAAAATGAGGGCTGTGATGTGGAGCCTAATGAAATCAAATGGCAGTGGGTGTTTCAGGAATGTATTGGCCTGGATCATGCTGTAATGTAAGCTGCTCTTTTTGTTGGCTGTGGTGTGCAGAAGATTTGATCAGTGACTAGAGAAAAGTACCTGACCTCCTTTTGTTGCACCAGGAGCATTTGCTTCAGGTTTCACTTAGAGGGAAAAATAAATGCGTGTGAGCCAGATAATGGCTAATTTATTTTAGTGGATATGAGTTTTGGAGAGTGCTGTGATCCCATGGACATGCTGTTAGATACAGCCTTAAACTAGAAAAGCCATAATCAAAGCCTCACCAAATTCAAAGAGAGAAGGATCTTGTATGAATAAGCCACAGTGTGTGTGTGCCTGGCTGCAGCTAGCTCTTAGCTCTGCATCTGGGACAGCCTCTCAGCAATCTGCTTATTGTGCATGAGCTCATCCTGGTTTAACAAGAAGAATCTGGAGTCCTGTGTGCAATTCTNGGAGAGGCAGCCAGAAGTATCACTGTGTGTCAGAGTAGTTCCAACGTTGTTTTCTGCAGTTGAAAACTTTCTACTCATCAGGAACTTGTTAGATTTATCCCCCTCCTCCCATCCTTCCAGTCTCTGATGCACAAAATTATAAAACTTAATTGGGTTTCTCTGGACACTACTCATTTCTCAAAATTTATTGCAATTATACAATGCCCACAGCTCATTTATTTTTTTGTTTCCTGGTGATTAAAACTTAAGACACTGAAAAATGTTATGTGTGTTTTCCTTTTAATCACTAATCCCTTTCTATCCCCCACATTCAAGGCACGATCTGCAGTCATGAATCATTTAAAGGAGCAAAATTCACAGGCAGACTTAATTTATAGCTAAGTAGAGGAAATCTGGGGTGCAGGTCAGAAATCTTGAAATGTTTGTAGTGAGCTATTTTGGGTTTGTTTTACAGTATGATTTGATTAGCCTTCCTGCATGTCTTACCTCTAACTGAAGTAAACATTGGGTTACTGTGATGTGAGGAACCTCCACGTGGTTTATCCTGATGAAGGGAAACCTGGATGGGACATTTTGCCTGGTTCAGCCTGCAGAGAGGATTTTTGTTTATTGATTTAAAGTATTACTTAGCCTCCATGTCACACAGACTTGCTCTAAAAGGTATTTAGGTACCTACATGGGATTGAGGAGACACCAGGTAAATTCATGACACAACTGAGGGCTCCTAAGCCCAGATGCTCTGGGCTACTGATGTTTCAAGGCTGGGTAACAGTCCCTGGAAACACCATCACAGGCTTTGTGTTTATCCTCTTTCTAAGCTGCTGGCTATTAGCAGCTCTTGTTTAAAGTAGTTATTTAGCAAAAGCAGTGTGTGGCCAATACTGACTGGCATGGTTACACCCAGCAAGGTAGAGGGAGAGGGAGGCAGAGGTGAATTGGTGGAAAGTCTCTCAGTTTCTTGAGCTGATGCTGGTCCTGATCACTTCCACACTTTCTATGAAGGGATTGCTTTGCCTGTCTTCACCCAGGAGCTCCAGGCTGTGCTGAGAGAGTTGGGGCTCTTCAGCCTGGAGAAGAGAAGGCTTCCAGGAGACCTTAGAGTAGCCTTCCAGTATCTGAAGGGGGTTCCCGGAAGGCTGGGGAGGGACTATTTGCAAGATCTTGCAATGACAGGACAAGGGGCAGTGGGTTTAAACTGGCAGAGGGGAGATTTAGAATGGATGTTAGGAGGAAGTTCTTTGCAGTGAGGGTGGTGAGACACTGGCACAGATTGCCCCAGGAGGTTGTTGCTGCTCCCTCCCTGGAGGGGTTCAAGGTCAGGTTGGATGAGGCCTTGAGTGACCTGTACTAGTGGGAGGTGTCCCTGCCTATGGCAGGGGGTTGAAACTAGATGATCCTTGAGGTCTCCTTCCAACCTTACCATTCTATGATTCTCCAAGGGTTCATTTACCCACTCTTGTGTTGCCTGTAGCTGCTGGATCAGAATCCCAGTGATTGTGGTGTTTTCTGGGAGTCAAGGAGCCCTGAAGGACTATTCCCACTAAATGGGAGCATGTTGGGATGGAGTTCTTACCCTGCAGAGTGTAAATGTCCCAGCTCATTCACTCCCAGCAGCCTTGACTCTGCTGCTCCTCCCAGCAATAACTGAACCCAGCTGCCTGCTGTGCTCTAAGTGCTTTCCTGACGGGTGCTGCTCCTTGGCTGGACCTCCCCTCAGTGCTGTCACTTTTCTCCATGCTGCCTGAAGGAACTGACCTATGTGGGCTTTTGGTGTGATGCAGGGTAGCTGTTCTGACACTTTTGTGTTAGGAGGTGTGTGGAGGACCCTGAAGGATCCCATTCTGCACAGGCATTGTGCATGCCACGCTGAAATGCTGCCTTATCGCTGCTTTAGGTGAGTGATGGAGGTGCAGAGGCACTAATTAATACCATTATTACCACTTGTTTAGCATTACTACTTTTTATTCACTACTATAAATTACTACTTTTTAGCATTAGCTAAAGTAGAAGGCACAAATATTTCTTCAGGCAGCAAAACTCCCTAGGTAATGCAGCAAAGCAATGTGTGTGTGGCAGGGCAGTGTTATCTTTCCAGAACAAAGCAGGGTATGTTAATTTGATATATACTCACATCATGTAGAGTCTTTCCAGTTGAAACAGCAGCAAAGCTGCCTCAAAGCAAATATATGCAGTGGCTGAACTTCCTTTAGCACTCTGTGAATGGAGTTCAAGGATTGAGAGGTTGGCCTCCTTCCAGAAAGCAGAGCTCCTCCTTCCAGCCTGGCAGAACAATCTTTGGGAAACAAACTTGTGTCTGAAATGCAAACATATCCTCTGGTTCACCAGACTTGTGAAATCAGCTGAAGTGACTTAAAACAATCAAGTGCCATGAGGTGGAAGCATGGTGCTTGATGATACTGTAGAGAAGTGTGCTGGCTTCAGGCTAATTGGAATATTTTAATGAAAACAAATAGATGATAGGGTGTGAAAAGCAAACACTGGTGATGGCTGCACTCATAGGCTGCCTGGGATGGATAAAAGCAAGGACACAAATATAGATAAGACAGAGAGTCTCTTGCTCTCTCTGGGAGCTGCTGTGTCTGCGGCTCTCTGCTGTGTAACCCAACTAACCACTCTGCTTCTCACCCCCCATGCCCATCCTCCAAAATCACCTTGCATGTAAGACAGACCCTGGGATAAGGCAGAGGGTTGGGGAGAAGGTGGAAGGGTGGTTGGGAGCCCCTCCTGGGGTCTCTGATTTCTGGGAGGGGAATTGTGTTTCTGTATTCCCTTTAACTTGTCTATGTCTGTAACTATTCCTGTCTGTTGTGTGTATCTCTGCTTGTACATTGTGCTGAGCTGTAAATAGAGCTTCAGTCCTTAACTTCCAGCTGGCTGAGGCTAGTCTGGGGGATTTTACAAAGTGTGTGTGGGGTGGGGAACTCCCAAACCATCACAAGAAGTGATTTGAAGTGTTCATCTCTCTGGAGATGAGAAGCTTCTTGGTAGGCAGAAATGAGCCTGTGGTGGTTACTGTCTTTCTGATTCTACTTGAGGAGACAGCAAAACTCAGAGCCCCAAATTCCCAGTTGCTCTTCCCCTCAGTGTTAAGTGAGGAAACAGCCTGGAGAAGAGAAGGCTTCCAGGAGACCTTGGAGTGGCCTTCCAATATCTGAAGGGGGCTACAGGAAGGCTGGGGAGGGACTATTGACAAGGTCTTGCAATGCCAGGACAAGGGGCAATGGGTTTGAAGTGGCAGAGGGGAGATTGAAAGTGGATGTTAGGAGGAAGTTGTTTGCAGTGAGGGTGGTGAGACACTGGCACAGGTTGCCCAGGGAGGTTGTGGAGCACAGAATCACCCAATGTGATCTTTGATCACGTTGGGTGATTCTGCGCTGCACAACCTCCCTGGAAGTCTTCTGTGCTCCACAACCTCCCTGGAGGTGTTCAAGGCCAGGCTGGATGAGTCCTTGAGCAACCTTTACTAGTGGGAGGTGTCCCTGCCTATGGCAGGGGGTTGGAACTGGATGATCTTTGAGGTCACTTCCAAGCTTCCCATTCTATGAAAATAAATTTGCAAGCAGACATTTTTCTCTGGACAGAATCATTACCAGCTTACTGTCTCTGTGGTGGAAGATGGGTGAGAGCCAAGGCAGATAGCAACCACTTGATTGTAAGTTTGTCTAAGGACTTTGTTTATAAGGACTTGCTGTAGGTCTTTTAACCCAAACCTTGCTCCCATGGAAGCCAGTGGAAAATATTCCCTTTGACCTGAATGGAAAATCAGTCAGGACATATTTTTTTTTAAAGTTCTATAAAATATTGCCTTTCCTCTCAGCTATTTCTTTGAGTGAGTGAGAAAAATAATAAAAAAGTGTTTCATTTCTGTCCTGCCTTCCAGCTGAAGTCCTCAAAGTGCTTTAGAACCTGTGTGGGTTTAGCTTGGCAGCATCCCTTTAATTCTGGTAACACTCATTTCAGCATTATAGATGGAGAGGTGAGGGAAGCTACTTGACATTCTCAGACCAAATCTGTATAAGCACCAATCTCCTCTTCTGGCAGTGTTCCCATATGCTATTTTTCTCCTTAGCTATAATAGGTCTCTACCAGCAAGATGGATTTTTTTTCCCACCCCTCCCTCTAGTATGAGGGCTGAAGCAGCACAGACCTCAGCACCGCAAGACCTTTAAGTGCTGACAAAGAGTGTTGCAGAGAAAAGTGATCTGTTCACCTGTGAGGCCAGTTTGCAGCAGGAAATAAGAGCAGGTGGGTTTGTGTGCTTATTGGATGTGCCTCACTCCCCTCAGTTCCTAGGTAGCACCCCACTGCACATTCCTGTTGTCATAGAATCATAGAATCATAGAATGGGAAGGTTGGAAGGGACCTCAAAGATCATCCACTTCCAGCCCCTTGCCATAGGCAGGGACATCTCCCACTAGTACGGGTCACTCAAGACCTCCTCCAACCTGGCCTTGAACACCTCCAGGGAGGTNGCAGAGCTGCTGCAGCCCTCTCAGCATCTTGGTGGCCTCCTCTGGACCCGCTCCAACATTTCCATGTCCTTCCTGTGCTGGGGGCTCCAGAACTGTACCCAGGACTCCAGATGGGGTCTGAGGAGAGCAGAGCATTCTGCCAGCAGGGTATTCTGGCATCTGCCTGGAAACTCTGCACTGGTATTACAGGTCACTGCTGTTTAAAACCTGGAACAATATCCCTTTACTGGTATAAAATGAAAATCACAGACCAGGTTGGGTTGGAAGTGATGTTAAAGATTTATCTAGTTCCCCCTTATCTGTCATGTGCAGCAACCCTTTCTGCTCGAGCAGCTTGCTCCAGGCCCCATCCAGCCTGGCTTTGCACACTTCCATGAACCAAGGAGGTTAATAGGCGTGAAATTCCCACCTTTCTCTTTGCTATGCTTGACAGGTTTCTGTCAGCTCAGATATTGATTATCACTTCCTGCCAATAGCAAAGGCAAAGTCCAGCCACAGGATGCTGCCCAGTGGCTTCAGCTGCAACTGCCCACACCTGGGGCTCCATTCTCTCTGAGATGGGGTTGAGGAAAGAGTGGGGTTTCAGCCAGTGCCAGCATACCAAACATGCTCTGCACAGTGGCATCAGCTTTCCCCTGGCTATGGCTGAACAATGTGAGAGTTTGAGAGCAGAGGAGCTAACCTTGTAAGGGGGGAGCAATTTAATTAAAAGGTGAATGACATCAAATGCATGATTATGGGCACTATAGCATTTAGTTTCCTGGAGCAACTAGAATCCAATAAGGCAGAATTAATTACAGCTCATAAAAGAGCTCTGGAATTTGCACAGACCTTTCCTTTTCTTTGTAGCTGACTTGTTCATCAGTCATTTCATTGTGATTTGGCCTGTGTACTCCAGAGCCACAGGATTCTTGTATCAAAGCATTTTGGATGCAGTTCATCAAAGCATTCTACTTGTGCTCAGGTCATGGGGAAATCAATGAGCTTTATGCACCTACTTAACTTTAAACACACAGGAGAGGTGATGTTCCAGAGGGCAGGGAAACCAGCTTCATCTTACTAGTGGGAGATTGAAAGTGGATGTTAGGAGGAAGTTGTTTGCAGTGAGGGTGGTGAGACACTGGCACAGGTTGCCCAGGGAGGTTGTGGAGCACAGAATCACCCAACGTGATCTTTGATCACGTTGGGTGATTCTGTGCTCCACAACCTCCCTGGAGGTGTTCAAGGCCAGGTTGGATGAGGCCTTGAGTGACCTGTGCTAGTGGGAGGTGTCCCTGCCTATGGCAGGGGGTTGGAACTGGATGATCTTTGAGGTCCCTTCCAACCTTACCATTCTATAATTCTATGATCTGGGAAAAATGCTGGCATCCTAGGATAAATTTTGTCTGTACACAAGGCTTTGTTGTTGTTAAATTGGCAATAGAAATGAAGCAATTGCTTCTGGTCAGCAGAATGTTTTGTTTCCATTCTTAAGTCTTGAGGTTTTTTTTTTATTTATTTGTTTTTAATCATATTTAACAATGTTATAAATAAAAATTCACACTGAGAGACAGAAACACAAGCTTTCAACTATGTCAGAGTTACTACTGTCACATACTGAGTCTCTTGGCACCATAAACAGTCCTGAGCTGAAATTCCTTCCGTTGGAAAGGAATTCACCTGTGCTCAGCACTAGTCAGGCTATACCTTGAGTGCTGTGTCCAGTTCTGGGCCCCTCAATTNGGCACAGCTGTATGCAGGCAATTACTACAGCACATGAAAGGGTTAAGCAAAAGAGAAACAAGGGAATTTCGACTTCGCTCATACTTTTCAAGTCAAAAACTGTGAAAAGTTCAAGTCCTCCAGCCCAGGTCTGTGAAGTCTCCCTGCATGGCAATCATCCATTTGGTTGCCATGCAGGGAGAGCTGCCTTTTGCACTGAGGAAATGAGAGCATGCATCACAGCACAGGAGGGAGCAGGGACGATAATGGGCAAGTTGAATTCTGCTCCGAACCTGGTCCCGCTGTGACACGGTGCAGGTGCTCTGCCCCTCGTTCTCCTGCTCAACAAAGCACTCACACAGGTTACAGGAGCAAAGAATCTGTTAAAGTGGATGGTGTAATTATGGGTGGGAAACATGAGGCAAAGTTGAAAAGAAGGAAGGGAGGAGATCTGAGTGGTGCCTATCTGCAGCGTGCAGCGATGTCGGTCTGTAAAAGCGCAAGGCAGCGATGGCTGCGGCTGCTCTGTTTGGTTGTCACTGGGGAGGCAAAGCAGGAAGGCAGAGAGGTGGAGTTATATTTATCTTCCTTCTGTTGAGAAGAGCTTTCTTCTTCAGAAAATACCCCAAAACTAGATTAAAAGAACATCCTGGAAGTGATTCAGGGGAGCAAGTTGTGAGCCAGTCCAGCTTGCTCTCTCGTGGGTGCGTTGGCATTACAGTTCTGTTCAGTGCCTTAGGAAGCTGTCTGCTTGCAGCACTGTGTATTAATGACAGATTGCTCCAGGTTAGGAATGAAAAAGCTTTCAGTACAGCTGTGGGTAGGGAAATAAAATAAAACATTTCAACAGTGCTACAGAAAACTTCCATCAAGTCTCAGAGTCTCCTGGGGCTGATGTACACAGGTATTACCCATGCGATGTTATTTTAAGTTCAGTCTTTGGTGTATCCTTAAGGAAATTAGATTACAGTGCCTGTGTGAGAGAGTAACACCTTGCCTCAGAACTTTTGAACCTAGGGATTGATTCCAGCCAGGTTTGATGGAGAGGCAGATGTGGCCAATGCACTAAAGTTCATGCATGTTTCAGGAAAAGAGATGCTGATGGAAGGGAGAAAGCTCAGAAGTAGGTTTTGGTGGCTCCTTGGCCACAGGAAATGCTTTGCTTGCAGGTGATTAAATGTGTACAAAACTCCCCAGAGGAAAGGGTGACCTATACAGACTCCAGCCACATGTGTCTGTGTTTGTTAGAGGGAAGGTGTGCTGCTTTGAGGCTAATTGGAATATTTTAGTGAAAAGAATTAGATTCTAGGCTGTGAAAAGCAAACACTGGTGATGGCTGCTGCACTCATAGGCTTGCTGAGATGGATAAGAACAAGGACACAAACATAGATAAGACACACACAGAGAGTCTCAGGCTCTCTAGCTGCTGGCTTCGTCTGCTAACCTCACTAACCACTTTCCTTCTAACCCCCTGGCCCATCCTCCAAACTCACCTTGCATNCTCTGGGTGATCCTGCACTGGCAGGGGGGGCTGGACCAGATGAGTTTTCGAGGCCCCTTCCAGCCCCTGACATTCTGTGATTATTCTGTAGAGCTTGATGAAAATTAGAATGTTTTCCAAACCCATCAAAAGAGTTTGGCCTTTTATCCTCAACACAGAAAACACTAATGGGAAATGGCAAACTTCAGCCAGGTGTAGTTATTTAAGCAATTATTGCAACTTACTCAACTAACTTAACCCAAATCCTTTTTTCCTTTAGGAGTTCATTTTTTTTCACTTCATATTCACTGATTGAAGATCAGATACGAGTAAGACAGACACATCACTTACACAGGGCTGACTCCTAGCTGACTCCTTGCTCTGAACATTGATTTCTCCTGGTATTTTATTCCTGTATCAGGTGATAAGATAAGAATCTGATTAGGAGGTGATGAGAAACTGCAATACATTGATATTCAGTAAGTTTAAAACAAAAGGCACCTGAGAAAGAAAAGCTAAACACAGAAGCCAACTCCTCTCTACATTGTCATATGTCTCCTAAAGTACAGAAAATCTTTGAAGTCACTCAAACCTCGTTAGCAGAGAGAGGCCAGATTAGTCACTTCAGGAGAAAGAATTGCATGGGCACAATCTTGCATCTGATGTACTTGGAGATTGCTGAAGGACCTGCAGTTGATTCTTTGCTCTTGTATTTCGACAGCTAGATGAATTCTTTTTAGCTACTCTGTGTGCTTCTGAAGGAATTGTCTTTGCAAATGGCAATCCTTGTTTAGTCTACCTCTAAACAGCTTCTAGGAAAACAGAATGCTCCATTCATTTTTGTGCCTTCACACAGCTGTTGCTAAAGAGACAAGCAGGGGTACTCATTCAAGAGCAGTGTGGGCAGCAGGGCAAGGGAGGGGATTCTGCCCCTTTGCTCTGCTCTCCTCAGACCCCA
>WBNM01020626.1:7354-26012 GCA_013399055.1 Ramphastos sulfuratus
TTTTTTTTCCTCCTCTGAACCTATGTTGGTGCAAGTCCTTACTGGGGCACTGAGAAAAAGGCAAATGTTAATTCCATCAAACAGTTCCAGTGAAGAGTTCTGAGGCTCTGAGACAGGCAGATGTCAGGATCTTACCTGAAACATGACAGAAATGAAAAACCAAGGTGTTCTTCAACTGGAGAAATCACAGGAAACTTGTTTTGAATGTGAAGGGAAATTTTAGAGATTGGCTTCCAAATTGAAAGGTCAGCAGAAAACCTCAATGAATCACAATGCAAAGAGAGTGGAGATTTGACAATTTATAGAGAAGAAAAACTGTGACAGCAGCGCTGGGATGCTGCTTGAAGTAACTGCTCTGGAGAATGTGCATCAGTATGGCCAGCTAACAAGTTCAGCTAGGCTGAGCATGATGAATTACAATTTACTAGCTTGGACTGAAGGGACTTGCTGTTGAATGCAAGGGAAACCGGAAAGTTGCTAGTGTCCTGTTTGCTGTATGAAGGGCATTAAATGTGCTGTTTGTGTTTTGAAACTAGGTATTATACGCAGTTCAGTGGCATGTCTATATGTTGGCTTCTTCCCTTCTCCATTTTATAGTGGAATGTTAGTAAGATTGGTAAACTTTGTTTTCTATTGCCTTTGATTGCTTCTGCACAGAAATTAGACGTGTATCTTTCATGGGGATTTTTCTGAGTTTGATGGCTTTCTAAATGGAACTAAAAGTAGATGCAGTTGGATTTTAAGTCAAAGCTGAAATATACAGGCTGATAGGTGGTTGTAACATGCTTGTCATTTGAAGGACTTACTGTGGTAATTTAGAGACTAAACCAAAATGAATTGGTAGCTAGAGGTCATTTACAAAAATAATTGTTAACATGTATATCTTAAATTAAAATTGCAAGTATTTTTAATATTAAAAAACTTGCTTTAGAAATATTGCAAATACTGTGTGATAACACTAAGGTAACAGACATGACAGTAGGGAAGGTTGGCAGAACCAAAAAAAATCAGTAAGATTAAGTAAAACAACTAAATTGTAACTGTGGTAGATACAAAGAAAATGAAAGGCTTCTTGTTTGTGGGTAAAACTTTGAAACAAAATAAAACCAAGCATGTTTAGTGTTGTGGACAAAGAAACATCTGTTACTAGTAACTGCCATTTTTTTGGTGGAGGCATTAGCAGCAGGACTGTCTGTGTAGCACAGGGGAAGACCATGACAAGTGCTGGTTGCCTGAATTAGGAATCTGAAATTAGGGAGCTTGAAATTTCTTTTTTCTGTGAGATGTTTTCCTTGAAGTTTGGTAAAGGCATTGCTCAATGAGTAGAGGATTCTTTTGCAGCTCCCTGAGCTCTATGAGAGCAGGAAAACACTTCCACTAGAATCACCAGGACTCTGTCATACAGGAGACTTTTTCCTGGACCGTGGCAGTTCTGATAAATGCTACTTCTGGATTTGCAGCCTCATGTTTAGGAGAAACATATTTTTTTGTATATGTAACCTGGAGTTTCTATTATTTTAAAGAGAAGAAAGAAAATTCTACTTCTTGGTATTTTAATTTTCAAATAGAATGTGGCAGAGGGTGCAACTCTATCTTGTCCAGGTGTCTCCAGAGGAGATAACATTCATGTTTAGTCCCTCGTGAACATGATTAGGAAAATGACAGCGATTTCACAAATGCCTACTATAATCCTTCAAGGGATTAGTACCTTCCGTTGCAGTGATAATCTTCAGGAAGTTTTAGTATGTTTTTGCATTCATCTATGAAACATCTACTGTTGATACACTTAGAAAAGATAAGTGCTAGGCCGGCAGACCTCTGCCTGAGCCAAAATAGTACGTTTGTGTTCCTGAAGAAGTGGCAAGTTCAGAGTCTGAGTTTACTGATTGTTTGGTCCATTAACATTGACATATGCTAGTCTTGTTAAAAATACTTGCCTGGGTTTGATCTGGCAATGCTTAAACAGCTGTATGATGGTTATAATGTAGCATGAACAGGCAGGATCCTGCTGTTTTTGGGAGAGGAATGAGCGAGTTATAGCGGAAATTATGACTCAATAGCCTGAACCAGAGCTGGTGTGTGAATTTGAAATTATTTTGACAAAAGTTTTGCATGAGATATGTGAGTATACAGTGTCTTTTGAGGTGGGTTCAGTTATGTGAAAAGGTGGGGAAGGCTGTGGTATTTCTCCAGCCTTATTCATTGAGTCATTCAAAAGAGCTGAAAGTGATTTGAGTCACATGTCATGCAGTGTTGTAGCCCAGACTGTAATTTAGAAAACATCAGCCCATTTCGGAGTGGCTGGAGAGCAGACAAACAGAAAGGGATCTGGGGGTGCTGATTGGCACCCGCTTAAACNAACATATTTCTGAAAAATGTTAGGAAGATGAAAAGCTTGTGGTCTTAGTACTGTCATTGATCACTGCTTCAAAGTTGTGATGTTTTGGATAATTTTTGCTGGTAGAAAATGCTCAGTATGCTTAGAGGTAAGGATCCAAGTACGGCTTGGTGTTTGTGATCACCTCACATTGCTACCTAGGTTGAGGATTAGTTTTATTTATCCCTAGTTGCTTGGTTTTGCTGCTACTTGAACTGATTTCTGAAACAATAGCTACCCTAAGAACAATAGAGGACAGTTATCTGATATTTTTGCAGGTGTTTATGCTTGCTTGCTTCTGTTTGTCAAACATTAATTAGATGACTAGGAAGAGAGGAAATGGAGATTTTATGTTCTTCATTTGTATAGGTGATGGTTAGAATGCTGTTAATGTGTGGATTTAAGGTCATCGTGAAGTGTTGGCTTCACATGTTCATGTTGTATTGCTCTATTTACAGTGATACTTTCTGTATGCTCTCCACTGTAGGAGGTAAGACAGATGCCACATACTCTATGACACAGCATGTTTAAACAAATATTAACCTTTTCATATAACTTGTACATTAGTTTTGAGCCCTATAGCAATGGAACAACTTCCAAGGAAAGTTTTCTCTGTGATGTGAATTCTACCCATGTGAGGTAAGGGACTAGAAATTAAGCAGCTGAGTGAAGAGTTGGTGTTTCAGCACAATGACTCTCCTTTCTTAGTTTCTTTTCAAGACATGTGTCATAATAGTCTTTCTTAAATCACTTGTTCTTTTTTCAGTTTGCCATAATACATGTTTGTGCTAACATGGGTGTATTTTACATTTCAGATTTGATATCAACTCTATATACACTACAAATCAGGGATATTGCCTTCAACGACTTTCTGCAGATTGATTTGGCTCTGATGCTGTAGCATTTGTAGCATGGTCTTGCTTTATATGCTAGACGAGGTTTATGCCAGCCTAATTGGTTGCTGGCATTCCTGAATTTCACAGCTGCTGTATTCAGCTGCGTTCTAGAAAAATACAATGGAATACTGTTTGTGGAGAGCAAGAGGCAATTGTAAAGATGTAAATGTGTTTTCTGGCACTTCAGTAACATGTAAACTTTTAGTAACAAAAAGACTTCTTAGGAACATATTGTATGGGTACATTGCCAATTTGAGCATTGTAGTATATGTTTTCCGTTGAAGCTGAGAATATTTGGGAAATGGAATTTTTTTTTTTAATTTTTTTTTTTTTTTTCCCCCTTTTGGTAGTGTTCTTTACTTTTATTCATTCCTGACTTAATTGGCCAGGGAACAGATGAAGGCTGGCACAGAGATGGAAGATTTATTGTGATTCTTTTGTTATAGCATGCTGGCTTACTATGTTGGTAAGACTGTTCAGTGTTTTCTATTCATTCATCAGCCTTCTTTGATCTCCTTTGTTTGGTTTTTTTCATCTCCTTTTTTAATTATTGTTTGTTCTTCCTCAAAAGAAATGGAGTACAGGAGCAAGTAATAGGACTTGCATGATGGCTCTGTGATTAATAGTGTCACAAGATTAAGCTGTTAATAGCACTTTTCTGCAAAATATGTAGTGTTTGGTAACATATTACACAGTATCACAGTATCAGCAAGGTTGGAAGAGACCTCAAAGATCATCAAGTCCAACTCATTACCACAGACCTCAAGACTAGACCATGGCACCAAGTGCCACATCCAAACGTGCCTTGAACACCTCCAGGGACGGTGACTCCACCACCTCCCTGGGCAGCCCATTCCAGTGGGGAATGACTCTCTCAGTGAAGAACTTTCTCCTCACCTCCAGCCTAAACTTCCCCCTGGCGCAGCTTGAGACTGTGTCCTCTTGTTCTGGTGCTGGTTGCCTGAGAGAAGAAAGCAACCTCCTCCTGGCCACAACCACCCTTCAGGTAGTTGTAGACAGCATATTAAAGATTACATATTCTATGCAATATTATATTATTCCTAAACTTCTGTTTTTTCATATATTGGTTTTCTCTTGATTCTGGATTGATGGCTGGGCCAAACATTAGAACAGTAGCAGAGGAATCTACCAGTGTAAGCTTGAGAAATCTTCCAGGTCCCACAGTGTTTATGTCTTTGCAGTCCTAGCATGTACTTTGTAGAAATGGCAGAAGTAGCACCGCTACAGAAAGACAATGGCTTCTGTTGGCTGCTTTACTGATGGACTAGATACCTAATTGAAACAGCTTGATACCAGGATGTTCTTGCACAAAATTAAATCCCCAGAGGTTATTAAAGGCAGGAAAAAAATAAGATGTTTTGTGGACCTTGCACAAATAAACTTGCACAAAAAAGCTCATCTGAGGAAATACTGTATGAGAGAATTGTACTCAATGAGTCGTCTTCAGCCCAACCACTAGCAGAATTTGGGCAGGGTCCTGAGGTCGGGATGCATACCTGTACAACGTACTTCAGGCTAGGGGAAAGGAAGGAGCACCTGTATGTGGAGCAGAGGACACAGAGATAGTGCCTGCCCATACATCTCAATGGAGAATGCAGGCCAGACAGCACACAGCTGAGACACCTGGCAGAACCATGCTCACAAAGCACAAATGTAAAGGTTTATTGCATTGGACTTGTTTTCTTTAGAAACCCCAACTCTCAGTACTCTTAGAGCAAAGTGTAGATATAAAATCAATGTGACACCCGGGTCTTGTTCCTTTTATGTCAATGCATGGCTGCTTTGCTCTTCCAATTGCTTCTCACTACTGCCTGTAGGAAATAGGACATAAAATTCTAGTCTGCCGCATGTTTAAGAAGAATCCTTGTTCCTATGGAAAGCTTACTGATGGGGGCTTACTGCATTTTATAGGGACTTACTGTCCTTTACTGGAGAAGTCAAAGCAATGGCTCCTTAATTCCAGCTAAAGAGTTTATATAAGCGGCTGTTTTTAAAATGATGGTTTGTATTATTGCAGGCAGGCAGTTTAATTTTAGTTGAATTGCCAGCTATTTGAATGCTCATAAGAAATGGATGTCATAATACAATTTTAGAGGGTTTCAGTGCTGTATTGGGGCATGTAATGTATCCTTAGAAGGAAGACAAACAAGCCTTTGTGAAGGGCATCTCAGGAGACTTTACCACTTTGGGGAGATTCATGGTACTGAAATTTTCTTCCTCTCAAGAAAAGTCTGAGTGGTGTGGTTTTCACATGGTGTTTTGTTTACTTACCATTCAGTTTTATGTTCACTGAGCTTATATGCTGACTGTCAGGTTAGAGCCTCCACTGGTGGATCAAGTCTGAGCCATTTCATAGTATGTGGCCAGGAATCAGCTTCTATTTATCAGCTCATGTTTTCTGTAACACTATTCTTCCTGCCTCTCTCTGCATGTCTCAGTGTAGCAATGAAAATAACTTGTGGAAAAAAATTCCAGCAGTTAATAAATTATCATTTGTGTTTTCTTTCTAGGTCGAATTCATCAAGCTATGGTAACATCCCTAAATGAAGAAAATGAAAGTGTAACTGTTGAATGGATTGAAAATGGAGATACTAAAGGCAAAGAGGTAAACTAATTTTTTAAAGGAGAAATGTTTTAAAATAATTAAGTAATCTACATGAATATTAGTTTGAAGCTTGCACTAAAAAAAGGAAGATACAAATCTTTACTTGATGATTCTTTGATTACAGACTGTTCTGTGTGGAAGCTGTTGGGCAAATGCTGGTTTCTGTTGTATTAAATTTGACTTCCTGAGCTCAGTGTCATAGCTTTTAAATAGTTCTTTTCATCTATTGATTTTTTGAACCAGGTTACAAAGGCTGACCTTGTTACCCTTTTTTTACAAGTAGAAAAATCAAATTTTTGAGAAGGAGAATGACTTCCGGTTCAGACAGGAAACCAGTGGGAAAGCTAGATTAGAAATCCTTTTGTGTTGGTATTAGTGAGGAAACAAACTGTTAGCTTGTTTGCTTATTTTTTATTTTTGACAATAATTTTCCAGCCTTGCTTTCCTTGAGAAACTGTCTTTGTGTGTAATGCTTTGCTATTCCCTCTTCCTTTTAAATTTAGGACCATGTGAGCCATTTTCAGATGAGAATTGGAGAAGCATCTCAGAAATAATTATTTCACTGGTTCTGTGAAATCACGGGGGGAAAAAAAATCAGACAAATCTATAGCAAAACTATGAGAAAATCCCCGTGACCTCATCATCTGAGCTCATCCTTCTGGACACACAGAATCCATGCAGTATAAGGTCTTTGAAAGGTGCAGCAAAGGGAAATGGCAGTCTATGGAGGCCAACATTATTTAACATTTTTAGGACATCAAGCTTCAGTAGGTCTGAAGCCAGCTGTTTCTGAGATCCTGCCCCTCCCACTTTGCAGCATTTTGAATCAGAAACACTTCAAAGAAATAAAAACTCACAATAATTTTAATATGATTAAAACTGTGATTTTTATTTTTGAGTGGTTGTAATTTGTTTCTTTTGCACTCTCTGGCAAATTTCAAATAACAAGGCCTTTTTTTTTATGTTATAGAATATCTTTCGTATTTTGCAGTAATGGCCAAATTACTGTAATAACACCAACGTCTGTCTTAATTTAATAATTTAACAAGATTATTAATATCCATTGGTCATTTTTAATTCATCCATTTTCTGACAGGTGTGTTTTCAACTTAAAGCCCCAAGCTAACATCATTTTTAGCAAACATATCATTCAGGTGTTAGAATTATTGAATTGTGGAGTAAAACCAATAAATATATTTACTTTTTATTCTCAGACATAACAGAAGAAATTGAGGGGATGATTGTTCTAAGACTCATAGATGCATTTTATATTCTTTTACACAGATTGACTTGGAGAGCATATTTTCACTTAATCCAGATCTTGCCCCTGATGAAGATATTGAACCTAGTCCAGAAACACCACCACCACCTGCTCCATCAGCTAAAGTGAACAAAATTGTCAAGGTTGGTAAAATCTATGCAACACATTCATACTAAACTTAACAGTACTATAATATATGTTGTTATACTTGAATTTTTAACTTGTCATATAGCTCCAGTCACAAATATTCAGCTGTGTTGCTCTAATTTTCTAATGGAGAATATGGGTTTCTGATTTTTTTTTTTTTTAAGAACAGGTTTGTCAGAGAGGGAGTTGGGAAGTAATATTTATATAAATTAATATATCAAGAAATAATACAGAAAATTATTTGGAGATCGTTTTGAAACAGTACTTGTAGTTCAAGCAGTCTTAAGTCTTGGCTCTTCAGGGAGAGATTTGGCAGCAGTCGTCCTTCTGTATTGCTGATGTGTTGTTTTCATTCACTGGAAAGAAGCAAGGGCTGCTGTTTTTAGTAATGTGGTGATTGAATAACAGAGTTCGTTCTTTGTAGAGTCGACGAACTGTGGCAGCTGCTAAGAATGACACACCTGGCAGAGATAACAGAGGTAAATATTATCTCTTTCCATTTTCAAGTAAGTGAAAAAATACATGAACATTTTGACCCTCTTTTCATCTAATATTCCTTAATTGTCCTGCATTCTCATTTGATATGACTGCATATGGCATGTAGAAGACATGGTGCATCATTCCTAGAATTAGTCCTATGTATATTTAGGAATTCATACTGTACACATAGTGTTTATATGCAAGTTTAAGTAATATAATATTATGAAAGTTAACCTCAATGAACTGAAAGTGCAAAATTTTGAAATTGATTAATGATGCTACATTAGATCTTGTGTGGACTTTTCAAAGTTAAAGCACCTCAGTTTGCTTCAGCTTATCTGTTCCAGTATGCACTAAGTAGTGCACTTAAAATTCATTGAGAACTCATTTCAGTTTTTTAACTTGGTTTTGTAAAAGTTTGTGTGTAAAGATTCATTCAAAGAGTACTTAAGCCCTATATATTATTTCTCATTCTACAGTTAATAGCAAAAAAATAGAAAAAAAAAAAAAGCTGAAATGCCACAGGAGAGTAGGTGAATTAATATAGACATAATGCATCTGTAGGATGAGAATGCTTATTCTTTTCAATTTCTCTTTTGCATTCAACTTAACTTGTGCTGATGGTGATGATGGTTCTTTTCCCAAACATTAATCGAATGGCATTAATTCAGACTAGGTTCCAATCTATGTGTTTAAACTTGGAGAAGAAGTGGGTTTGCTTCTATTCACAAGTGTTCAGACCAGAGGATGATTTGGACCACTTTTGTCCTTCTGCCATTTTCTTCTAGTTTGTTTTCTAAGCAAAACCTTAGGAGAAGGGGTTAATTTTATCCAAACTAACATTATTTAAATCTTCCTGATGGGGTCTCCTCATGTCCATACATGCTGTTTTTTGTACTAAGTGGTCTGTTTGATATGGAGCTACCCCATAGCTTGTGTTTTAATAGGTCTTAAATATCTTACTATTCACAGTAGGCCTAAGTATTTGTAATTAAGCTCTGTAATGCTTAAGGCTTTGTAATAAAACTTTTTATCACCACATTGTCTTATTTCCTGTACTCGGTCTTGCTTTAAACTAGATCTGCTATTGTATTTGAAATAATCTGGGCATTTGTCCTGTCTGTCCCATTGGAAGCCTGTTTCTGTAGTTGTCTCTATGTAGTCTTTATTTGGAGTGTCATTTCTGACTGGTAATCAAAGCTGATACCTTCATTTGCATAGCCTTCTGGCAGACTCTGCTAGGAGCATGTGCAAGAAATGGGCTAGCTGAAGGAGAGCTGCTTGAAGCAACTCTTTTGCTGTTTTTTGGTTTTTTTTTTCCGCAAAAACCCCAATTTAAAGCACCCAGCTCCACCAAAGAGGCTTGCATGTGCACCACTCCTACTGCATTCAGTCTGAGCAGATAATCACTGCATCTTCAGAAACTAGCATCCTTAGCACATAGAGAATCAATGCATAAGTTTAGACGTATTGGTTTTTTTATATCCCTTCCAGTATAGTGTCAAAAAGGTTTCTTGAGCTGCACTTTGTGCTGCTGTTTAATTTGTATCCCTCTGTCCCTCCAGAGATCACAGGCTCAATAGAGTGGGACAGACCATTTTGTAATGTTTAAGTGAAACATCAGGGCTCTATTCTCACTTGGTTTTGGGATATAATCACAGTACAAATAAAATTTCAGTGCTTCAAGACTGCATAGACACTTCATTTATGCATGTAATGAGTTCTACTAATTCTGCAGTAGAATATTTAAAATATGCACTTGCAGCACCAGTGCTCAATAATCATGTTGTGTTAGTATGTAATACAAGGATAAAAAGGGCTGCATACCAGATGTCTTAGACATGTTAGGCTTCCCTCCATCCCAAAGAATGGCCCTGGAAAAGGACCTCTTACCTTGTCATAACAAAGCATTTCAGAATCAGGTAGAAATGTTACTCTTCTGTGTCCAGATGAGCTTTGTGCTTTTCCTTTGCAGTGGTTGGTTCTGCACGCCCACGACCTACCCAGCTTCCTGAGCAGTCTTCCTCCTCTCAACAGAATGGTAGTGTTTTAGATATATCTCCAGTTCAAGCTGCAAAAAAGGAATTTGGACCCCCTTGTATGTAAACCGTGTATCAAAGATTCATTCATTCTGGGCGTTACACATACATTCTCTTGGATTATGTTGTTGTCCGTAAATGACAAATGATCCACCTGTGCAGTTGTCTGTGGGCTTCCTTGAGGAGCTTTTTCAGAGAGCTGCTGCTAAACAAATACTCGCTTTTGTCATAGTTGTGATAGTATTTGGAATTTGATTTTCCTTTATTTTTATTTTAACCATGGTGGTGGTGTTTCTTGTTGTTTTTTTGTTGGGTGCTTTTTTTTTTTGTTGTTGTTTTAATTTACTTAGGCTTTTTTTAAATTTAAACCAAGAGATCACATGTATCTGTCCAAGTGTTTTTTGAGGGTCACTTTCCTTATGTTTTTGATCATGTTGTGATTGTCCCATTCCTATGACTTGTTTCTAATCATTTTATGAATTTCAGAAATTAAATTGCTGTAATTATTCTGTACTAACACTGATTTTTCTTTAGAAGACAATTAATATAAATGCATTCCAGTTATTGATAATCTAATTACAATACTAAATGCAACACAAAATGTTCTAAAACGTTACTGTTTTCTTTAAGCACGCAGAAAATCTAACTGTGTGAAAGAAGTAGAAAAATTGCAAGAGAAGCGTGAAAAAAGAAGGTTACAGCAGCAGGAACTTAGAGAAAAAAGAGCTCAGGTTAGTATTTTTAGCTCAGTTTGAAAAAGGATGTTGAAGTTTGCAAAATCATTGCACTTTTCTGTCTCTAATAATTTTTGTGAACTGTAGCAGTCTAGAAATGATATCTTTTCATCCTGTATACAGGTTTGGTAAATCTTTTGGTACTTGTGTTACTGCTATTACAATTACATTATACAGTTTTCCCTCCTCTTTTTATTGCTGTTTACAATTGCTTGTATTGCCACATGTTCTTTAATGATCAAATACGGATAATAACTCTTTCTTAGGGAAAACACATTTGGAAAATAATCAAAGCTTTGGCTTTCAGGTAGGTCTATTAAACTACAGGATTACAACATAAGTTGTTCTTCATGATGTTTGATGCTTCGTAGAAGATCTAATTGAGGCTCAAATTTGAACAGTGACTTACAGGTTTTTTTTTCCTTTAAGCCAATCTATATATTTACCTTCATGCCGTGCAAGCAGCTTGGCAGCAAGTTCTTGCAAACTTGTGTGAAAGAAATTGTGAATCCTGTGAGAAAAATCTCTTCATAAGTGATGTACTGTCACAATGGTATAAAAGCATTAGCAAAACTAGTAGCGTAATCTTGTTGGCAACCCTGTGCATATGTGTTAGTCTCTAAAGAGATAACCACCATTTCGCTACTAAAGTGTCACCATCGAGTAATTCAGTCAGTTTTCTCTATGGTTTAATGATACTTCTAAGTTGATCTAAAAATCACCTATGTTGAATCCACGTTCTCTCATTTCCATCCATTTGCACAGTTGCAAAACATTACTGTGTCTTTGAGTAATAAATGCTTTTTTTTGGCTTTATGTACTAAAGTACTTTGAAATGGTACCACACCTAAAATTTTGGTTTTATTTGCTACCTTTGCATCTGAGTCTTAAAGAAAGCTTCCTCATACAGAAGTTTATCTTGGTGGTCTGTATGTACTTGTGCTTCCTGTTGCTTTATGTATTCTGTTGTTGTAAAATACGTAAGTTATTAGTGGGCAAGACCTTTAAACAGGGTTTGAAGAATATTAGGCAAACACTTTTTCCATAATAAGCAATATTCCTTTCTGAATGTTAGAAGGAAGCTCTTCAGGAGGAATGAATTTTGTGTGGAATTACACTCAGCACTTTTTCATTCACTGTAGCCAGGGTGAAAAACATCAAGGTACAGTGAACTTACCATTACCAGGACACAGTTTTATCTGAGGTGAGGATCAGCTGTGTCACTGATGCAGAGAAGTGAGCTGGAACCCTTTCAGCTTTAGGTCCAATACAGTACTTTCTGAGAGTGGTTGTGCTGTTTCCACAACCAGCTGTGATCTAGAAGAGAGTTTAACATAATTTGAGGGGAGCTAAGAAAACCTTGTTAAGGTCTGGGCGTCAGGACTGTACAGCATCAGCAGCATGTCTTGCAATGGTGTCAAAATGAACATTTATGGAGAGAAGTAACAGGAAGGGTATTTGAATGATTCTGTGAGCTCAGCTCACAGGAGGCTTAGGAAGGCTTGGGAGGGGATCCACACTTGACCTTCTATGTGTCCATGTGCTCTGGTACTGATGGCTTCAAGTTCAGGGATGGGGAGTCTTCTGAGCCTCGATGTGGCTTACTGTTTATTCTTGGGATTGTGTCTGGTTTTTGGGGAGTCTAGGAGAGTTAGAAGTGTTTCCAATGCATCCAAGCAACTGTAGGAGTTAACTCAGGACTGGTAATAGAGCCAAGCTCCTTTTTAGCTGACCTGGATTCAGCAGAGTTGTGCTTAGAGAGGCAGCTGGGCTGCCTGCACTGTTTTCTGTGGTGTATTGTACCTTTGTAATGTTGGATTGCCTTATTTCAGATTAAGAAGCATTGACTGTAGTTGTTCAGAGGTGTTTCTGTAGTGTGAATATTCTGCCAACGGTGGGAGTGATTTCTCTCATGAGTAGGCTGTTAATGAGTCCTCAGTTAAAAAGTGAGGACTTCTCTAGTACATGACAAACACAAAATAGAAAGTATGCAATTACTTTGCTTTATCATCAGGAAATAAACTACATCAGGATGGAAAAAGGCATAAAACTTGCCTTTGAGACATTTCTGGCATTTTAGACAAAAATAAGATTTCAGTTAGCGTGTATTTTTCTTGTAAACTAATGCAGAAAACACTGACAATAGTGCATTTCAGCAAAAAAAAAATATTAGAAATCCTCTTGCTTACTTCCTTAGGATGTTGATGCTACAAACCCAAATTATGAAATTATGTGCATGATAAGAGATTTCAGGGGAAGTCTGGATTATAGACCACTAACAACTGCAGATCCTGTAAGTACTCCAGCAACATGGGAATTTTTTACCCTTCTGTAGTTCTGCTGTATATTTTTTTTTTTTGCATGTATACTTCTGTCTGTAAACAGGAAAAATAAGTATCTTTTTATATATATATATTAGTATTCATTATAACATGAGTGATTTCTTCAGTAGTTTGATATTAAAGTCAAGTTTTGGAAACCCTAGGTTACTAAATTGTTATGTCATTTTAAATGTCTTTTTACTTTAAAATAATAGCAATATACTAATGAGTCAGCCTCTGTGTTGTACATTTTCCTGAGTTGCTAGGGGATGTGCACACAAAACCATTAAGCTACTCTGTAAAATATGTGCAAGATGTAAAGCTTAATATTTGATTTTTGAAGGTGGTCAGGGACTTTTGTTTGAAGAGAAGTTAGAGGAACAGAATCCTTAAATGATGAAGATTATCAGATCTGTGTGGAAGTTGGAGATCATGACAGTTTCTGTCAATAGCACTCTTTTGGAAATTTCTCTTTCTTTATATGATTAGTTAATTCAGGAATTGAAATAAAATAAAGTAAAATACTGTGTAACCAGAACTGGGGTATGGTTCACTGAAAGATCATTTCCTCTGCAGATTGATGAGCACAGGATATGTGTTTGTGTACGAAAACGACCACTCAATAAAAAAGGTAGGAGCACTGAAGATTATGATGAAGTTTTTTCTCTGAAAAGCTGCTTCCGATGGTAATACTATTTGTTAGAGATCCAGAAACACTGATCAGAGGTTAAACTTGTACTAAACAATATGTGTGATTGACCAAAAAGACTCATAGATTGATCATAACCTGGATAAACACGGGCAGAAACATAGTTTAACCATCCACTGTTTCTTGGATTGGAAGCTGAGGTGGAGAGATACAGCATTTTTTTCCAGGATGTATTTAGTTGATCCAGGAATTAGCTCTACTGTAATTTCTTCTGTATTCTTGTATTGCATTAGGATCATCATTCTTCCAAACGATCTTTTGCGTGTTCTCCTGAGCAAAGAAAACTTTCATACAAACTTTTCATACATATACTTTAAAGTGGTCTTGGCTCAGAAACCAAAGAAGCAATTCATGTACCTAAACGCTGACATCATATGACAATGTTAAGTGCCTAGACACATCCAAGACATCTTTGCAGGGGTACTGGAGATATATCTCACGGAGCTGCTGCTCAGGGCTGGGCAAAATACCTATGGCATGTAAAATTATACTAAAACACTATTATGTAGGAGAATGACTCCTTAAATGAAGAGTCACTATGTGCCAACCGAGTCCTGGGCTGCANTATTGCAGCTTTTTTTTAATGCCTGTTCATCAGACTGCAGTCCATATTCCAAAAAGCATTACTCTGACTCTAAAACAAGATGGGATACATTCATTATTTCTCTACTGTCAGAAGTACACATTGAAAATTATCTGGAGTGTATCCAGAGGAAAAAGACGGAATTGTATGCAAAAGGGAAAATGTTGATACCAGTATATGTTTTTTGTTGTGTGGGATTTTTTCCCTTCATGTTGCTGCATCCCCTACTTTTTTCTTAATTTTTACTTAGACTGTTTTGTTATTCCCTGCTTTTTGGAGTTTGTTTTTCTTTTATTGATCTGAAAGGAATGCATAATCTCAGAGTGGTTGATTGAAACTGTTTTTCACACTCTCTAATAAGGGCATTTGAAGTACAAGTCTGGTAACAACTGAATTTCTGTTTGAGAATTGGACATTATCTTTAATAAAAGACAACGTAGAAATCAGATACATTTGGGGGAAGTGTCACTTTCTACCTGCACTGAAGGTGGAGAAAGTGAAATTACAATAAATGAGAGCAAAGTGTCATGGGACGTGAGTCAGGGATTCAGAAGTGGAAGGCTTCAAGGAGACCTTGTAGTAGCCTTCCAGTATCTGAAGGGGGCCTACAGGAGTGCTGGGGAGGGACTGTTTACAAGGTATTGTAATGATAGGATGAGGAGTAGTGGGTTTAAACTGGAAGAGGGAAGGTTTAGGCTGGATGTTAGGAAGAAGTTATTTACAGTGAGGATGGTGAAACACTGGAACAGGTTGCCCAGGGAGATTGTGGATGCTCCCTCCCTGGAGGTGTTCAAGGCTAGGATGGATGAGGCTTTGAGCAACCTATTCTAGTGGGAGGTGTCCCTGCCTATGGCAGGGGGTTGGAACTAGATGGTCTTTGAGGAACTTCCAACCTAAACCATTCTATGATTTTGTGGAAGATGAGTATCTTGTGTGTTACTGGTTTGAAGCTATTAAAAGAATAGTTCTGAGGTGTTTGTAGGAAGATGACTATCTAAGTAAAAAATGAGAATGGTACCAAGGTAATTTTGCATTTTTAAGAGTGAACTATAATAGAAAAGTATTAATGAAGTAATATAAGCAGAGGATGAAATACAGAGGTAAACTAAAACCCACACTATGCAATCTTCTGCAAACACACACTTGAATAGAAACTATTTCCCATGCCATGTTTTCAAATTGAAGAGTCTGAAAGAATCAAACATACTAGTGTGTAACCACCTACAGGAAAAAAAAGAGTAAATTGTTTTCAGTCACACGCAGAATTATCTTAAGGTGTTCTCTGCACCAGTCGTTCTGCATCTCATCTTTACAGGAAGTAGGTGTTCAGCTTGACATTTTAAGATTTTATGTCAGTGACACAAGAAATTTATGGTGAGTTTCAGAGACACATTCCAAAGTTTCATCAGTAAGGAATGTAGGTTGTCATAACAAGTAGTTGGTATCAGGCAAATTTAATATTCCAAACAATTGTTTAAGAAAAATATTTTTTGACTGCTTAAACTAAAAAGATTTTGCTGCATTGAGTTTCCCATGGTACAGCTCTTGATCCCTGTTCCTTATTTCTTCTATGTTGCTACTGTAGTAATTGCATTTTATTTTGTTGCAGTGCTGCTAAAAAAAAAAAATTAGTGACTTGAATGCTTGTTTCTGTTGGTGTGTAATGTCATGCAACTGTAACCATTGTACAATTTGAACAATGTGTTTGCTGATGAAAAGATTTCTATCTGATTGTATAAGGCCACATCAAATTCTTGAACTGCATGTGTTAAGAAATTTTACATAGAAATCCAAGTGGGACACATTAGTGATCCTGACTGTACACACAAAGGCGCTTTATTTTTCTTCATATCATGGATCACTGGGTTCTCTGTTTTGCTGACTCATACCTCATATACCAATTATCAGTAAATTGTGGTGCCATATAGTAATTACAACCTGGGATCTCATCGTTGAAATAACATGTAGATTGCTTTTTTCATTCCCAGTGATAGAAAGGATCATTAGCATTTTCAGCTTTTTCCACCTACAAGATAATTTTCAGAAAAGATTTTACTTTGGAGAAATTCTATGTTAAAGATATATACATTAGATTCTAGGAAGAATACACAAATGAAAACATCTGTGTAGAGTGAAAGCAAAATGTGAACATACGGCTGTAACATTAAGGATTTAGGGAAAATAAAATGATAAAATTTTGAAATAGGATTACTGTGAGGGTATTAGTCGCTTTGTGTTTTCAAATTTTGCAGTCCAAGCAGTGTAGAACTTCAGCATCTAGTTTTTATAAATAACTCAAAGGTTATAGCAGTAACCTGTAAAACACTATAGCAGCCCAGATGAAAAAGAACTCGTATCCATTGAAAATGTTTTTTATAGAATACATAACAAGCTACAATGATAATGCTAGGATTAATGATCTCAGCTTTTCTAATCATCCTTGTACAACCTCTCTTTCGTTTCTAGTGGTTTGTAGAATAGAATGACCAGACTCCTAGAATTAAATCTCTTACTTAGTAAATTACTGTCCAGGCAGTGGAAGCCCAAATCCATTGCAATATTGTTATTTGGAGGAGTGCATTGTCTGGGATGTTAGAAGAGTGTAAACAATGAAATAAAATATAATTGTGTATTGTTAATTAATTATTTATTTCACTTATTTTATAGAAACTTTAATGAAAGACCTTGATGTAATAACAATTCCCAGTAAAGATGTTGTGATGGTACATGAACCAAAACAAAAGGTGGATTTAACAAGGTACCTAGAAAACCAAACTTTTCGCTTTGATTATGCCTTCGATGATTCAGCTCCTAATGAAATGATTTACAGGTATGTGCATCTGCTTTTTTTTTCTGTTGTGAATCTTTTTTTCTCATATGTCCTATGTCAGTAACTGTGGTGTTGCCTCACTCATGGGCTTTACTTCTCCATTTACCACGTGCGTATTTCTACCACCATTCTTTTGATTGTTTACTTTTCATCCTGAATTCTCCATCTACAATGTCATCTCCACTGCTATTAACCTCTATTCTGCTCTTAGTCCTCCTCCAAACCCTGTTGGTTTCCAGACTCTGCTGTGTTTCCTGCCTCCACAGCTACTTTGTAATTGAGCAACTTCATGAGCTCTCCATTTGCCTCTGTGGTTTTTTGTCTTATTTATGTGTGCCAGCAGCACCTGAGGAATTGGAGTCATGGCTTCTAGTCTTCAGGAAACACTGAAGAAAAGGAGAGTACCAGCCCCAAAGAGCTTGCAGTTTTTTGTAAGATAATAGGGATGGAATCAAATCAGGAGAGGTTAGGAAAACTGCAAAGAAAATGAAAACAGTTACATTGCTGTATTGCTGAGATAGGATGGCTGCTGAAAGCAGTCTGGCTGATGTAACATGGAGGTGCATGGAGCTAAGTTATTTTGCTCAAAATGCCGAATCTTTCTGGTTTAGAAAAACAACAGCAACAAAGACACACATTTACTTTCAGCCCCAAGGTATTTGATCTCCATTTTCTCCTTTATTCTTTTGTCGTCTTTTATTCCACAGCTGGTGCAGAATAATGCACACAGTGCTTTTAAAAATGGGTTTAGAAGTAGCTCTCTATCTTGTACAAGTCACTAAATGGAAGAGACACAATAGGAGGCAAGGTTAGACACTACATTAGGTCAATCTTGGTACACAATGTAATACTGTGAAGCTTTATATAGGGTATGTTGATACTAAAAAGAAATCTGATGATGATTTTCCTTATTCTTGGAAAGTGCTTCCCGTAACCTTAAGAAATACCGACAGAGAAATACCTTAATTCTTGGTTTTAATCCAATGACTAGGAAACAAAAGTTAGCTTTGTGTCCTGGTTAATGTTACACACTATCGTCCTGTTGGTGGACACCAAAAAAATTATACTACAAAAGCTATTAAAAGGCCTTGAGAATTAAAACTTCTATATTGTACTTTTAGATGATGGAAAGAAAATTTACATAGTCTTGTTAGTTTACAGTAACAAAAGATGTCTGAACAGCAAAACTGTGCCCATGGAGATTTCTTCCTCTAATGGCTGTCTGCTGGTAGCACCTTTTCCTTTCTTAATACTGAAAAGCTCTGAAAGGGTATTGTAGTTTGTGATGCATGCCTCTTTGTTAACAATTGTTTCTTATAATCTCCCTCCTGTTTTTTATCTTTATGAGCATAATGTTTTCAATTTGTATGGAGTTTTCTCCAAACAATTTTCACTGTTTATGTAATACATTAATGGTAATATAGGCTGTAATGGCCACCTGAGCACATGTTGGCTCATGTCCAGGTGGCTGCCAACCAACATCCCCTGGTCTTTTTCCACCAGGCAACTTTGTAGCCACTCTGCCCCAAGCCTGTACCATTGCATGAAGTTGTTGTGAACCAACTACAGGACCCAACACTTGGCTTTGTTAGATCTAATACAATTGACCTGGATACATGGATCCAGTCTGTACAGATCCCTTTGCAGAGCCTTCC
>WBNM01020627.1:0-25538 GCA_013399055.1 Ramphastos sulfuratus
GGTGTATCCCATACCATAAACATGCTCAGTAAGAACGGGAAGTTTGGGGAGCACATGGGCTCCTTTTGATCCTGTTTTTCACCAAGCAGAGGGGCTCACTTATCATTCTGCTCTTGAGAACTGCTTTTCTGTTCTTTGTAATTGCTGTACATTTGCTAGGTTCAGCATAACTTTGTATACTTTATATCAGTATTAGTTTTGCTCTTTCATGAAATCCATTTTCATTACAACCCACAAGTGATTCAGCTTCTTTGCTGGTGAGGGGGTCAATGAGTGAAAGAACAAATGTAGTTTAGCTCTGGACATGGGCTAAACATAGTCAGTGAGCCTGTTAGGGCCCAGAGGGCACCAGCAGCTCTCCCTGTCCACACCCATTCTCCAAGGGTGGACCTCACCTGATGTCGTGGTAGGCCTGGACAGGCCAAATTAGGCTTGTACATGTCCTGGCTTATGCAGACATGTTTTTCTGCTCTCTCCTGTTTTGGGGAGAGAGCAACCGCGGGAAAAGGGACAAAGGACCTGACGCCACTAAGTCTGGGGTCCGGGGTCTGTCCATCACCTGTGGTAAATAGGGTGCACACGACTGCCTTATGCAAGGCCCGTGATCTGCCCAAAAAGGATAAAGCAAGCCTGTGGCTTTGCCCAATATGGCCAAATCTTGGCTAACTGCCATTTGATTGGCNAACACCTTCCCAGGACCAAGGACCCCTAGGGTAACTGCCTCCTGCCCCAGTGATGCCACAGCAGGGGCTGATCTCCAGTTCCCCACGGGTCTGCCTGGGCACAGAAACCACTGAGCCAGGCTCAACCATGAGCCATATCCCAGCCTGCCCACTATCCATCCTCATCCTAGGGAGAGGGAGACATCTAATTCTCAGGTTGCTCTGGTGCCCTTCCCCCCCCCCCAATACTTTACTTCTAGCTGTTCTTAAAGACAGAGATGTAGAGGGCATGAATCACCTGCTGAAAAAATCAGCAGTGTAACATCAGCAAGCACTCACTGCAGGGAAGTCAGAGTTTCTAAACCCTGGATGGATGATGAAAGACATTTTGTGGGAAAAGCTGCTTTTAGTTCATCTCTCAGTATCTGAAGGAAGAGCAGCATTAGTAGGAAGTTTGTAGCTAAAACTAAAAAGCTTAGTTACTAAACTGAAGAGTTAGCTAAAGATGATATGGCTAAAATATATACATTTAAGTACGAACCGAATGTAATCAGTATTAGATCACTTTAAAAAACCCAAAACCCAGAAAATTATTTAGGAGTGAATTTTCTTTATACGCATTGCACATTCAAAGTGTATGGAGCTGGTACTAGAGACTAAATAGATCACAGATTGACACCATGAACTTTGCTTTAAGGATTGAATGAGTTCAGATTAGCGGTGGTAAAATCTGGTTTTCTACATATGAAACATGTGGCTAGGCTCACATGCAATACTTGATGACGATGCCAACTCTGTCTTTGCCTTTTTCTTCAAGTTCTCATGTGTACATTCTTTTGCTTTACAGCCAAAATAAGCCATAATGTTTACTTCTATGAAATTGCAGTAGGAAGCCTGAAGGCCATAACACTGGTGGTGAACTTCAGCATAGACAGGATTCAAGCAGCCTGCCATGCCATGATTAGAGGCCCATCTGATACTGCACAACTTCAGATTTCCAGCATTCAAAGAGACATAAGCTTATCTGTACTATTGCCTTTTTCATTCTTGTGCTATCGCAGTAAAAGACATTTTAAAACAATACTTTATCAGGTCTGAATGTCTTTCTTACTGAGATTCCAGAAAATTCAGACCTTCTACAGTCTGCTGCTTAGCAGCTGGTCAAAAAAGCTCACAGTGAACATGCCAGTTACATAGATTTTACATGGAACGAGTCAGCTGGGTAAGACAGCTCCACAGAGTACAAAGATGAGTCTTAGATATTACTCATAGCATAATGCCCAAAAGGTCCAAAATGACAAGCTTTGTACAATCTGTACATAGAATCATAGAATCATAGAATGGTAAGGTTGGAAGGAGACCTCAAGGATCACCTAGTTCCACCCCCCTGCCATAGGCAGGGACACCTCCCACTAGCACGGGTTACTCAAGGCCTCATCCAACCTGGCCTTGAACACCTCCAGGGAGGGAGCAGCCACAACCTCCCTAGGCAACCTGTTCTACTGCCTCACCACCCTCACTGTAAAGAACTTCCTAACATCTAGTCTTCTGCATGCAGAAGGACCTATACCTAATTCAAGCCAAATCACTGCACAACACCTGTTTGATGACTATGTAGTCACCACGATTAAATGACACAACACTGATGACACAAAACTGGGGATATTGGCCAACACCCCATTGGGCTCTGCTGCTATCTAATGAGACCTGGACAGGCTGAAGGGCTGGGTGAAGGCAAATCTCATGAAGTTCAATAAGGACAAGTGCAGGGTCCTGCATCTGGGGAGGAAAAACAGCAGGCATCAGTACAGGTTAGAGGTTGCCCTGTTGGAGAGCAGCTCCACAGAGAAAGACCTTGGAGTCCTGGTGGACAAGTTCTCACAAGACAGCAATGTGCCCCTGTGGCCAAGAGAACCAATGGTATCCTGAGGTGCATCAGAAAAAGTGCATCCAGCAGATCTAGGTTCTTCTCCCTCTCTGCTCTAGTGAGACCACACCTGGAGTACTGTGTCCAATTTTGGGCTCCCCAATTCAAAAGAGACAGGGATGTGCTGAAGGCAGTCCAACAGAGAGCTATGATGATGACTGGGGGACTTGGGCATCTCCCCTATGGAGAGAGGCTAAGAGACCTGGGGCTGTTTAGTCTGGAGAAGAGAAAACTGAGAGAGGATCCGATCGATGTCTATAAATATCTGAGGGGTGGGTGTCAAGTGGAGGGGGCCAATCTCTCCTCAGAGGTGCACAGTAATAAGACAAGGAACAATGGATACAAACCTGAACATAGAAGGTTTCACCTCAACATGAGGAGAAACTTCTTTACAGGTGACAGAGCACTGGAATAGGCTGCCCAGAGAGGTTGTGGAGTTTCCTTGTCTGGAGACTTTCAAAACCCAGTTGAATGCATTCCTGTGCAGACTACCCTAGGTGATCCTGCCTTGGCAGGGGGGTTGGACTTGATGACCTCTGGAATTCTCTTCCACTCTCTAGCATTCTGTGATTCTGTTATTCTGTAAATGGTGAGGCACTGGAACAGGCTGCCCAGGGAGGTTGTGGCTGCTCCCTCCCTGGAGGTGTTCAAGGCCAGGTTGGACGAGGCCTTGAGTAACCTGTGCTAGTGGGAGGTGTTCCTGCCTATGGCAGGGGGTTGGAACTAGATGATCCTTGAGGTCTCCTTCTAACCTTACCATTCTATGAAATGCATGCTACATGTGCTTTGCATAGAGAGCTGGAGGGGAGAAAAGAGGATGTGCTCATAAAACAGCTACAAACATCCTAAAATGACTACACATAAGTGAAATTTAGTACCATCATGAAAAGTTATCATTACTCAGTAATTATGCTTGAGGAATTGAGGATTGTGATCCAAAGACTTTTCAAACCAGGCATCTCCTAGAAGATATACTTTCTTATCTAAAATAATCACGTGATAGTGTTATCTATTAATGACAAAAAATAATATTTGTTATTAAAATTATTTATATGCTTGATGATAAGCATAGTTATCTAATTGGAATGAATAACAATTTTATTTAATGGTGTGTTTGCATATGTAGCAAATTAAGGGATGTGCTTGCACATTTTTCATACAACTTTAGTTGAAAAGCTTAGTTTAAAAAAAAAAAAAATCTTCCTGGGTGTGCCTTGCACAGCAGTGTCTCAACAAGAAAGCATAAACAAAGTCAATGACTTTATTCAGATTTACATCAAAGCCATATTTACCAGTCTTTTGGTTAAACCAGAAAGTTCTTCAGCAATACATAAATTCCTAAGCTACAATCATAAATATTAACCATTTCCTTTGGACTTCTGTCTGGTAGGAAATCTGGTTACTCTCTCTTCAGTGCAACACAGATGCTGCACACCTATCATAGGAAAATAAAAATGGGAAACAAGAGTTCCATAGGCTGTCATGGCATAGATTAGAATTGTTAAATATCAGCTACTAGTCCCTGAAACTGAGTCAATAGCCTCTCCAAAACTTTTGTTAGCATATGGGGAAAACTCATTACAAAAAGAAGTGTATTCGAGCATGCGCTAGCTTACAGTAATGTTAAAAAAAAATATCCCTAAGCATTGCAAATTATTTCAATAGTCCATTGCCAAGGGGAAAAAAATACAGGGGTATTAAAATCTCAGTTCAGAAAGTTTTGAAAGTGTCTCACCACCAGTGACAAATAAGAGTGGCATACCCCAGCATTCCAGTGAAGAGTGTGGGTCAAAAGTGAAATATAATTCTAAGGATATTAAGTTCTCACATTTATCCACTCTTCTCAGCACTGCCAAATGTTAAACAAATGCTCCTCAAGATTTATTTTGTTTATAATTTCTTCCCACTCTACTGCTAGGTATTAGGTTTTCCTTTCCTGAACATTAACAATCTCTTAATACCATGCAATCATTTTCCCTGTGCTTTTAGGAAGATTAAACATTTGTGAACTTTTAACCTGTTCAGAGATTGTGGGGTTCTTTATAAGCTTTAGGAACTTAAAGTTCAGCAAAATAAAGATGGATCTTATTTCCTAGGACATCAGGTTGACAGTTTTTTCTGCAGTCCAGCCAAACCTCCTACAGCACCTCCTGTTGTTATCACAAGTCTCCAAAGTACAGACTTGATAGTTTATCAGGTTGTGCACCAGCTCCTGAGTGAAACTAAACCAGATTTCGCCAAACATGATATGTGGAAAATTTTATTCCTAACCTAATGGAAACAAAATGCTAAAATATGTTGAAATTGTAATCGGCCTTTTAAAAAAGTGTTGCCTGGATTGGTAACATCCTGACTTCAGAAATTGTTCCAAATCTAATGATTTGATTTATAGAATCATAGGATCATAGAATGGTAAGGTTGGAAGGGACCTCAAGGATCTTCTAGTTCCAATCCCCTGCCATAGGCAGGGACACCTCCCACTAGCACAGGTCACTCAAGGCCTTATCCAACCTGGTCTTGAACACCTCCAGCAAGGGAGCAGCCACAACCTCCCTGGGCAACCTGTGCCAGTGCCTCACCACCCTCACTGGAAAGAACTTCCTCCTAACATCCAGTCTAAATCTTCCCCCTGCCAGTTTAAACCCATTGCCCCTTGTCCTGTCATTACAAGACCTTGTAAATAATCCCTCCCCAGCCTTCCTGCAGGGCCCCTTCAGATACTGGAAAGCTACTATAAGGTCTCCTGGAAGCCTTCTCTTCTCCAGGCTGAAGAGCCCCAACTCTCTCAGCCTGTCCTCATAGCAGAGCTGCTCCAGCCCTCTGATCATCTTCGTGGCCCTCCTCTGGACCCGCTCCAATACTTCCATGTCCTTCCTGTGCTGGGGGCTCCAGAACTGCACACAGTACTCCAGATGGGGTCTGAGGAGAGCAGAGTAAAGGGGTAGAATCACCTCCCTTGCCCTGCTGGCCACACTGCTCTTGATGCAGCCCAGGACTCAGTTGCTGTCTGGGCTGCATGCACACACTGCAGGCTCATGTTGAGCTTTTCATCAACCCAGACCCCCAGGTCCTTTTCCTCAGGGCTGCTCTCCAGCCATTCACCACCCAGCCTGCATTTGTGCTTGGCATTGTGCCTACCCAGGTGCAGAACCTTACACTTGGCCTTGTTGAATCTCATGAGGTTGGCCTGGGCCCACCTCTCCAGCCTGTCCAGGTCCCTCTGGATGGATCCCTGCCCTCTAGCAAGTCGACTGTGCCACACGGCTTGGTGCCAGGAGTTGGACTCTGCAAGTGGAGTAACAGGAGGATCAGGAAAGAAATAACCTATTCCAAAAGGATTCCTTCACAAACCATTGCACCTTCATTGGAGATAGGAAGACTGACAGAGACAAGAAGGCATAGGAGACATAAAAAAAGAACACTAGTTTTTTTCCCAGACATTTATTTAGAATGGATTATAACAGCACTTTAGATTAGCCTGATATCTCAGTAATATTAATGTTTAAAAGACACCTCAATCCTTCCCATGGAAAACAATGCACTTGGGTGCCTTTGTTAAGAGTTGGATCACCATAAGGTTGTCAAAGGAGAGAGAGAGACACTTGCTCCAGCAAGCGGTTCGGTTTGATTCAGATCTAAGTAGGCCTGATTATTTCCTACAGAAACAACTTGCCTATAGAGGATGTACATTATTCTTGCTTTACAGGGCCCTCATCTATTTTGTCAAATATGTATCAGAACCTGATTTCTTCAGTTGCCTTTTGTGAAAACTTTCCATATAGTTCATAGCCCCTCACAGATCTGCACAATACAGTCTAAAAAACAATGTAAGCATTTTAGCAATGATTCTATATATATAGGAAAGACATGGAACTGATGGAGTGGGTACAGAGGAGGGCCACAAAAATGATCAGGGGGTTGGAGCACCTCTGCTACCAAGACAGGCTGAGGGAGCTGGAGTTGTTCAGCATGGAGAAGAGAAGGCTCCAGGGAGACCTAATAGTGGCCTTCCAGTACCTGAAGGATGGAGAGAGACTTCTTACATAGACCCATAGTGATAGGACAAGGAGCAATGGCTTCAAACTAGAGAACAGCAGCTTTAGACTGAATGTTAGGAGTAAGTTCTTCACTATGAGGGTAGTGGAATACTGAAACAGGTTGTCTGGGGAGGTGTTTGAGGTCCCATTCCTGAAGGTATTCAAGATGAGGCTTGACAAGGCTCTGGGCAACTTGATCTAGTTGAGGATGCCCCTACTTACTGCAGAGGCACTTGGACTAGATGACCTTTGGAGGTTCCTTCCAACCCAAACCATTCTGTGATTCTACAATTCTGTAGAATCCAAACTTAGGTGTCTCAGGTACCTCACCAGAATTGAATAGGTGAATATGCTCAGATCTCTCACACAGTCAGAAAGTGCAGAGAGAGGCAAAGTAATGCACATTATATAATTTATTCTTTACTTCAGATAACTTAAAGAGCAAAATAAAAGACTACTTTTCCAGAGGCATAGAGAGAAAATAGCTGGTAGGTGGGAATAGGGCTCTGACTGTGATAGTATGCAGAGATTACCATCCTTTTAAACAAAGTGTAATCAGAACAATATTATACGTTTTTAAAATACCAGAGACTGCAATTCACAGCAAACTGGAATTAAATCTATTTTTATTCCTTGGTTTGAAATAAATCAGAGAACTCTCTTAAAGTAGAAGAACATAATGGATAAAAGGTGAACAGATTGCTTTATTTGCTTTTAGAATTTTGTTTTGGATTCCTGCTGTAAAAAGATTATTTCTAGGTGTGGGTGGTATAATTGAACTAATCAGCCCCTTTGTGTTGTTCTTCTCAATGTACGTTTAGATTTAGTGCTAATAAGTACTGAATTTATAAAAAAAAAAAAAAACCAAAACAAAAACCAACCCACTAAAAAACATCAAAAAGCCCCAGAACAAACTCAATCCAAACAACTGAATAACATTTTCAATTCTCAAAAAAAGTATGAAGCACAGGGAAAAATATATCTCAAACTTCTGAGGCAAGTTCAGATGGAGTCGTGAATTCTTTTAATTTCAGGTATTTATATAGTTCCATTAAGATAACATTTTAGCATACTACAACCTACTATTAGATGTTTATATGGCCATTTATATCTACAATGCCCAAAAACTGTGGGGAAAAGAATTATCCATGCTTAACAGATAAGGAAGAAAATGCACTGAACAATAAGTAAGACAGGTGAGTTTAACTAATGTTCCCAAGGTACTCATAAGGCAGAGTGAGACAGACTCTGTCTTTAAATTCAGGTCATGTAAGTCAGTGGTCTTTTTCCTACACTTTGCACTGTGCACTTCCTTCTCATGTCTGCTGTCTGGGATGGAATGGAAGAGAAGATAAAGAATTAATCCCATAAGCAAAGATGGAAACAGAAGAGACTGGCCTGTTGAAGTCAGTGGCAAAACTCATGCTGGTTTTCACATGTCTGGTTTCAATCTCAAGTCTGATAATTCTGCTCATTACATGGAAGTCCTCTCATCTAGTGAAATGATCAGAGGGTATTCAAAGGCTCAGTCACGAAGCAGATAAAAAGGCTGTTCTAACAAAGGGTGTTGGGTAGCTTTTGTTAGCAAATCTTTCACATACACAGACAAAAAGATTCTCCATCAGCTTTCAAAAGAGGAAATTCCTAAGAACTTTGGTGGCAATAAATGAAAAAAAAGAGGAGTAAAAGCTCCCTCTCTTAAATCTGAGATTGAGTAAACAAAGTTGTTACTGGTTTTCTGAGTTTGAGAGAAGGGCAGTTAAGATGTGGAAGAGTCTGGAATGAGAAGTGTCTGAGGGAACTGGGATTCTTCAGTATGGAGAAGAGGAGGCTGATGGGAGACCTTCCTGCTTCTACAACTACCTGAAAGGACACCGTAGTGAGGTGAGTGTTGGTCTCTTCTCTCTAGCATGGAGCAACATGTGCTGGTTTAAGGCTAATTGGAATATTTTAATAGAGAAAATTATATTACAGGCTGTGAAAAGGAAAACAATGGTGATGTCTACTTCACTCACAGGCTTGCTGTGATGTTTAAGAAAGAACTCAAAACAAAAGATAAGCCACTTGGGCAGTCAGTCTCGGTGGGGCACAGCGTCTGGGGCTGTCTAGCAGCTTCTGAGCTTCTCCTCTCTGCTGATTGATTTCACTAACCACTTTTTTCTTCTAATTCCTCCTCTGGCCGATCCTCAAAACCTTGGGGTAAGGTATAGGGGTGGGGAGAAGGTGGAAGGGTGGTTGGGAGCCCCTCCTGGGGTCTCTGATTTCTGGGAGGGGTGTTGTGTTTCTGAATTACCTTTATCTTGTATATTTCTGTAAATATTCCTGTATATAGTGTATATATCTGCTTGTATATTGTGCTGAGCTGTAAATAGAGCTTCATCTAAACTTCCAGCTGGCTGAGTTTCTAGTCTGGGTCATTTTACAAAGTGTGGGGGGCGGGTAACTCCCAAACCTACATCACAACAAAACAAGAAGATATTGCATCAGGGGAGGTTTAGATTAGATTAAACATTAGGAAAATTTTCTATACGTAAAGAGTGGTCAGTCATTGGAACAGGCTGCCCAGTGAGGTGGTAGAGTCACCATCCATGGTACTCAGAACACATGTAGATGTGACATTTTAAAGGAATTTTAAAGGAGAGAGAAAAAGAATGAAACAAAGTTGGGAAAAGAATCTACAAGAGCCACAGAAAATAGGAATAATGCAAACAACCATTGTTAAAATAGTGCCTTGGAAGACAAAAAAACCCCAAACCCTAACTCCAAGTTCTCCTGTTCTCCTTTTGGTTGCATACCTTTGTTTCACAAAGTTTTCCAATATGTAACCCTGGCTAGCATTCATGCTTTTTGGAAAACCAATTAGCACAGAAATCAAAAATGTCTGCTGATTATGAATATGTTGTTTTTCTAAGAAGAAGATTAATTTGAAAGATAGATTAGACAATGTCAAAAAATTAATGTGAACACTCAGAAATTGTAAATATGGCTAAGTATAAAGCTGATCGATGGCTTACACCAACAAATAAGTGACAGATCAACACAACTACTTTGCAATGATACTTAAAACATTGAAATCCAAGAGGAACATACTTCTCCTTAAGTAAATATCAGTCAGTGCTCCCCAGAGCAAAAAATACAAACAAACAAAACAAAACAAAAAACAGACTGAAAAATGAATGTACAGTATTGGAGAGGGTTGATCAGCACAGGAACTCAGTAAAAAGATAGGAGTTGCTTTAAGTGCATATGGACTATGGATTAGGATGATGACAGTATTAAATACAGCATGTGTAAAGAGCCCAGAAGCAAATGAAGAATAAATTACAGATGCTGAGGGAGTTAACAAAGACACTAAGGAAAGAAAGAGAGGCAGCACAGATGAGTAGAAAGGACTGGGATACAATGCAGAACACAGGGAACAAAACCACAAGACTGTAGAGAGAATTCAGAATCATAGAATCATAGAATGCTAAGGTTGGAAGGGACCTCAAGGATCATCTAGTTCCAATCCCCTGCCATAGGCAGGGACACCTCCCACTAGCACAGGTCACTCAAGGCCTCGTCCAACCTGGCCTTGAACACCTCCAGGGAGGGAGCAGCCACAACCTCCCTGGGCAACCTGTTCTACTGCCTCACCACCCTCACTGCAAACAACTTCCTCCTGACATCCAGTTTAAATTTCCCCTCTGCCAGTTTAAACCCATTGCCCCTTGTCCTGTCATTGCAAGACCTTGTCAATAGTCCCTCCCCAGCCTTCCTGTAGGCCCCCTTCAGATATTGGAAGGCTACTCTAAGGTCTCCTGGAAGCCTTCTCTTCTCCAGGCTGAAGAGCCCCAACTCTCTCAGCCTGTCCTCACAGCAGAACTGCTCCAGCCCTCTGATCATCTTCATGGCCCTCCTCTGAACCTGCTCCAACACTTCCATGTCCTTCCTGTGCTGGGGGCTCCAGAACTGCACACAGGACTCCAGATGGGGTCTGACAAGAGCAGAGTAAAGAGGCAGAATCCCCTCCCTTGCCCTGCTGGCCACACTGCTCTTGCTGCAGCCCAGCACTCGGTTGCTGAGAAAGGTGAGAAAACAGACAATTGTTAAAACATACACAATTGGAGAAGGAAGTGAAAGAAGGAGGAAGAAAGCAGTGATATGGGGAGGGAAATGCAAAGAAGAAAGGAAAAAAAAAAGACATAAAAACATAGTTTGCTAGAAAGAGTCAAACTTGTCAGTCAAAAAGATAAGATGTGATCACATCAAGAATCAGTTCTGGCCTTGGAAAAGATATGGCTGAACAGAATGCAATCGTGCTAAAGGAAATGCNAAAAATGAATGTACAGTATTGGAGAGGGTTGATCAGCACAGGAACTCAGTAAAAAGATAGGAGTTGCTTTAAGTGCATATGGACTATGGATTAGGATGATGACAGTATTAAATACAGCATGTGTAAAGAGCCCAGAAGCAAATGAAGAATAAATTACAGATGCTGAGGGAGTTAACAAAGACACTAAGGAAAGAAAGAGAGGCAGCACAGATGAGTAGAAAGGACTGGGATACAATGCAGAACACAGGGAACAAAACCACAAGACTGTAGAGAGAATTCAGAATCATAGAATCATAGAATGCTAAGGTTGGAAGGGACCTCAAGGATCATCTAGTTCCAATCCCCTGCCATAGGCAGGGACACCTCCCACTAGTACANCACTGCTCTTGCTGCAGCCCAGCACTCGGTTGCTGAGAAAGGTGAGAAAACAGACAATTGTTAAAACATACACAATTGGAGAAGGAAGTGAAAGAAGGAGGAAGAAAGCAGTGATATGGGGAGGGAAATGCAAAGAAGAAAGGAAAAAAAAAAGACATAAAAACATAGTTTGCTAGAAAGAGTCAAACTTGTCAGTCAAAAAGATAAGATGTGATCACATCAAGAATCAGTTCTGGCCTTGGAAAAGATATGGCTGAACAGAATGCAATCGTGCTAAAGGAAATGCCTTTATAATAATAAGAATTAGTGAGTCAATCGAACTATTTAATTTTCTTGCCATTAGTTCAAATTCATGTTCCCTGCAAAGAATGCCTGAATGACAATCACTGAGCAATATGGAATCTCATTTATATGACAGCTGTCAATCAAAGCTACAAAGCTACAAAACAGATGACTGGGATCTTTGTTAGATATCTACGATATAGCAGTCCACAAGAGAAAATTGAATTGGATTATAGCAGAATAAAAGAAGTTTCATTTTTAATTAACTATAAATTACCCAAACATTCTCTTTTCTAAACATCTTGAAGTAAAAGTATGTGCAATAAAGTGTGATATTCTTGATGAAGGTGTATCTTCATGATTTCAGCAAGAACACTGCTTGGTTTAATCCCAGTTAGACAGTAAATTTTTTTTTTTTAATCTTAGATGGGCTTTAAGATCAGACAAACAGAACATATAGATCATCACATATGTTTCTAATTCCTTCTACACAGCCCACCCACATACAATATTCAAACACAATTTAATCTCATCCAGAGTGACTGGATTGTGTTTGATTGTGTTGTTTCAGCAAGACACTGAAGGATGTGTTTCTGTGAACTCTCCAGTCCTCAAAACTCACAGTTCTCTCCCTTTCACTTCAGTGTCCGCAGCATGCACCAGAGCAGAAGCAAGTATTAAACCTACACAAAATGTTAGCTAAATTTCTTTGCCACATCCACATCCATCTCAAATTCATATGATTTGAATATGAGTGCTGATTTTCAAAAGCCATATTGTGTGCATTACAGAGCAATTGTGAGTTTCATTCATTCCTGCAAAAATCAATAGTCTTCAGAAACACTCGGTACATCCCAATAAAAAGCCCCCAAAAGTGTTTATTTTTTTCCCACATAGAGCTGACAGCCTACAGGAGCAGCAGGGTTTACATTTTGTGGGCTTGAATTATCAGTTAGGAGAAGAAGTTTACATTCATTTTAGAAATACATCACAGGCAAACTGCATTGGAAGCAATTTAGCATTCCTGCCAGTTAAACTGCCAGATCTTTGCAGATTACTTTTAAGTGCTGTGTTGGTAGGCATACTTTGCCTAGCAACAAGTGCCAGATTTCATTCAATTTCCTGCATACACAATAGAAGTCCATAAATTGCTTCAGGTTTTAAGCTTTCCTGAATTATAGCTGCTGCTCAGAATATATTCCTCATGGAATTATAAATACTTAATACAATCCCTTAACATAGAGGAGCATGTCTAAAGACAAACGTGTGAGGGGCTATTGGTTTGTTTAGGATTGTTGTGTTTTTCTCCTTCAAACACCTGTAGTTTTCCAAAGGAAAATTTACATTACATATTGTGGATGCTCCCTCTCTGGAGGTGTTCAAGGCCAGGTTGGACGAGGCCTTGAGTGACCTGTGCTAGCGGGAGGTGTCCCTGCCTATGGCAGGGGGTTGGAACTAGATGATCCTTGAGGTCCCTTCCAACCTTACCATTCTATGATTCTATGATTAGCAAAAATATTTTTACAAACAATATACTAACAAACCTAGATACCACGAGGACTGCAATGAACAGAAAATTATTTTTAAAGGCAGATTGTAAAGTAAAAAATCAGTAATACAAAAATATTGTAGGGAGCTAACCAAGCACAAATGTTTATGGAGAACTGAGAGAAAATAAATCTAGATGAAAAGGAGTGTGTGATAACACAAACTAAAATACTTGGCTGTGGAAAGTACCAGCAGAAAGAGTATTCATTAATAAAGACAAGGTCTATTGATCATAAAGTGAGAATGTGAAAACATTTTAGGATGTGTATTCTGCATTAAAGGAGATACTATGTGTGTGTCCTGCTNCCTGCATACACAATAGAAGTCCATAAATTGCTTCAGGTTTTAAGCTTTCCTGAATTATAGCTGCTGCTCAGAATATATTCCTCATGGAATTATAAATACTTAATACAATCCCTTAACATAGAGGAGCATGTCTAAAGACAAACGTGTGAGGGGCTATTGGTTTGTTTAGGATTGTTGTGTTTTTCTCCTTCAAACACCTGTAGTTTTCCAAAGGAAAATTTACATTACATATTGTGGATGCTCCCTCTCTGGAGGTGTTCAAGGCCAGGTTGGACGAGGCCTTGAGTGACCTGTGCTAGCGGGAGGTGTCCCTGCCTATGGCAGGGGGTTGGAACTAGATGATCCTTGAGGTCCCTTCCAACCTTACCATTCTATGATTCTATGATTAGCAAAAATATTTTTACAAACAATATACTAACAAACCTAGATACCACGAGGACTGCAATGAACAGAAAATTATTTTTAAAGGCAGATTGTAAAGTAAAAAATCAGTAATACAAAAATATTGTAGGGAGCTAACCAAGCACAAATGTTTATGGAGAACTGAGAGAAAATAAATCTAGATGAAAAGGAGTGTGTGATAACACAAACTAAAATACTTGGCTGTGGAAAGTACCAGCAGAAAGAGTATTCATTAATAAAGACAAGGTCTATTGATCATAAAGTGAGAATGTGAAAACATTTTAGGATGTGTATTCTGCATTAAAGGAGATACTATGTGTGTGTCCTGCTAGGGCATAAATCCTGACAGGCTGGTTTAACCCTTGCTCTCCTCCTCCTGTTGCGGTCTGGGAGTTGAGTAGAATGGGCAAACAACGGAACAGCAAAGCCTTGAGGGCTAGGAGCTTAGCACCACATGCAAGGTGTCTGGTGCTGCCCCTCAACATGCCTGTGTGTTCACAGGAGGCACAAAGCTTTGAATTCATTTGCCAGAACAATGATTCTAGTGCCTATTGGCCAGTTTAATTTTCAAAATGCTGTATTTAATGAGGGGTGATTTAGAAACCCTGTGCCTTTCTACACTGACCCTCCACCGGGGGCAGTACCCCATTTGCAGCTCCTTAACTGGGAATCACGGTGGCCACGTTTGCAGCTTGCGCTAGCAGCTCAGCAGCAGCTCAGCTCTTCTCTCCTTCCCTCTGCCTGCAATATTTTGTATTTTACCCCAGGATCATTATCATGAGTTTTGGAAGCCTCCTTGTACAGGAAACTTACTCAGGGACCAAAGCGTCGTGAGTACATCTGCTGGAATTAATGTTAAGGCTCCGTAAGCATAGTGAGAATTTTTCCTGTTTTCACATTCCTGTTTTCCAAGCTCTGATTGTTTAAACTGTTTAATTCTGTGTTCATAAATACCCTTTGTGCAACTAATTTCTGTTGACTGAAAATCCAAAGAATCTCAGGGAATTTTCCCGAATATTTGAACATTAATAATACACATTAATATTAGTGCAGAAATTAATAATCATCATTCATAACCAATTATTAATATCTGCAATGTTAAGAGATTCTAGATCTTGTCTCTCTTGTACATGTAAATCAACAAAGACAAAAATCACCTTTGCTCAGGTGGTTTTCCTGAAATGCTCAGGGATGTGTATTGAATCGAGGGGCGCCGAACCCCTGCAGGCACATGGAGGTGCAACAGTTGTAAACGACCTGCCCACTGATAACACACCTGGCAGCCACCTATGCATTATGTTTTCTCTTAAATTAGCTTTTCTTCTGAAGGAAACTGAGGGATCACCTAATGGTGACAGGCTTTCTTTTAGGCATAAATTTTACTTATTAGTTAGATATAAGAAACAAAGTATCCTCTTTTCCTTTTTCACACAGAATGGCAGCCTTGGAAGTGCACTGCAGTGCTTGAGATTTATATTGTTTAGTCTGCCTCTACATCCTCCAAAACAGAGCTCCATTGAAAACTCAGGACTTTCTAAACCTGTGGTTAAGCATCACAGTCAGCAGGACTCTGCACAAGAAGAATTGCTGGAACTGGAAACACTCCCTATGTTTTGGGAAGATACAGGAGCACAGGCCAGAAGTAGGGGACAATTTCCTGCTCCTGTTTTGGCTGAGGACCATACAACAACAGCATACGGTACAAGAGGGGAAAAAAAGCAAAAGGAAGAGGCTGATTGGAAAGTGATGTGGGTTCCCAAGAATACAATACCACAGAGGGTATTAAGGTGGGTTTGGACATGGCACTTGGTGCCATGGTCTAGTCTTGAGGTCTGTGGTAATGGGTTGGACTTGATAATCTTTGAGGTCTCTTCCAACCTTGGTGATACTGTGATACTGTGATGTATGAATGGAGCAGGTTTTCTGTTCAATTTTCCAAAAGGTACTCTACAGTCTCCTGTATATCTTATACACTTCTTCCTAGTTCTTCCAGTTTCTGTTTGTCCTTCTGGAGCACAGCCTGCTCTCACCATCATTTCTTAGATTTGCTGCTTTCAAATGGAGCACATGAGAGACGCAAGGGACAGTGCAACACTACCACTACAAGCAATGAAATTACTAAATTCTTAAAAATCTATACTAACTCTATTGCTCTATGGACCACACTGGGATAATTGCCCCAACAAATATATAGGAATCATAGCTCAACAAAGATGACATCCCCCTAATGCTCAACTGATAAGCACAGTGGAAATTATTATATTAATTTTATCTTTGCATGTCTCTTTTTTTAATCTTTTTAAAATTGAGATTATGAAAGATAAGAATAAGACAATTGCTTCATTTCAATATCCACCTTTTTTCTTTTCTTTTACTTATGCAAAATTTGGACCAAGCCCTTAAGAGCTTCTAAACTCTTATGTTCTTTGCCTCTTTGGAAGTGCTTTTTATCTGTGTTAGCATGAATAGTCTTGCAAAATACCTCCAGACCTTTCAAAAATAAGACATAGCAGGTTAGGATCTTTCAGGTTGAATTAGACCTGGGAATACGTGTAGAGTAAGAAATACAGAACTCTTTTTTTTTTTTTTTTTTTTAAATGTTATTTTCCAGTAACAGTAAAAGCATTATGATTTTTTTAGACTGTAAATTGTGGAATTCTGAAAGGAGAGATTTGGATGTTCAGTCTATTTCAAACTGAGTTCAAGGTGAGACTGAGATGCAGCATCCAAATACTTCCCTGAAGAGCCATGTATTATATTTGTGGCAGCTAACTAAGACTCAGCTGTTAGACAAGCTATAACGTCATTTTTTCCACAAGTTTTGCTTCAGGATGCATTTCCTTCTCCCTTAATTCACAGTCAGAATCTCTCCCTTTCACTGTTTCTGGTGGGAAAAAAAAAAAAAAAAAAAAAAAGTGAAAAAATTATCCTATTCCACTGTATAGGAAGGAAAGACTTGAGTAAAGATGAAAAGCTAGATCTGTGTATGATCTTGAGCTGACTTGAACACAAAAGACTTCCCACATGCTTCTAAGATATAAAGCTAAAGGACAGTCATAGTTCTACTAATTTGCAGTGCAAACTGTCAAAATGAAAAACAGACTTGGTGAATCTTGTGTCCACCCACAGTCTCAGCACATTTTGTCCTGATACTCTAACCCAACCTCTCTGAAAGCAGGCAGAAAGCAAAAAGCACCAGGGAACAACATTTTAAGTAGCGTTTTCCAGTCTAATTTCACCAGTGCAGGACAGAAACATCTCACATAAAACTAGCTTCCCATCTCTGTTTCAAGAATTGACTTAAATGATGGTCTGAAACCACCATTAGTGTTAATTAATGCCCAGTAACTTTACAGGCTCCTGTTAGGAAAGGGAGGACAGGACATTCTGCAGCACCTTTTCCTCTGCAAAAGCCAGAAAATGTTTGTCTTGAATGAAAACATGAGGAGTCATTCTGATCTTACAAAAGTAATAAAAGCTACAGGGCCTGTACACACTCACTTGACCCATAATCTCCATTTGGAACTTTCTATGAATAATGTGTTTTTAAGGTAGGTATTTACTTCACAGATCGGTCATGGATTCTTGTACCAAGACCTGTAGCTGTAAGTCCTTTTCTGTCCTTGCCACACATGTGGATTTGAGGCTTGCTATGAACCTTCATTGGTTTTCTCAGCTTTCTAGTAAAAAAATTTCAGTTTTAGAGAACGTTTAATTTTTCAAGTGTTGAACAACTGAAGTAATTCCATTGTAACATGCCATGAAAATGAGGTAAATACAATGGCATGCATGTATTTTAGAGAGGGCAGTTGTTCCAATGAAGTGATTTTCAATTTCTGTGTAGTCAGTTTTTATTCAACTTTGTTATCCTTCCAGTTGGTTTTTTTTGTTGGGTTTTGGTTTGTTTGGGTTTTGTGGGCACTGGTTTTATCATTGTTTTGTTTCATTGTGGTTTGTTTGGTTGTGTTTTATTGTGCTTTGGGTTTTTTGGTTTGTTTGTTTGTGGTTTTGTTGGTTTTTTTTAAACTAAACTTTTCACATAAAGATTTATTAATGAGTGACTTTTTTAAAGATAGATTATTTTGAATGTTTTATTATTTCTTTATTCTTCAGAACTATCTGAAGACTCCTTGTTTTGGAAAACACCCATGCACTTTTGATGATATATTCTCTGCTATGCCCTGCTCATGCTCTCCAGCACGACAGTGTGATGGTTTGGGAGTTCCCAGCCCCCCACACTTTGTAAAATCACCCAGACTAGAACTCAGCTGGCTGGAAGTTAAGGAATGAAGCTCTATTTACAGCTCAGCACAATATACAAGCAGATATATACACTATATACAGGAATATTTACAGAAGTATACAAGTTAAAGGGAATACAGAAACACAACAGCCCTTCCAGAAATCAGAGTCCCCAGGAGGGGCTCCCAACCACCCTTCCACCTTCTCCCCACTCCTATACCTTACCCCAAGATTTGCCTTACACGCAAGGTGAGTTTGGGGGATCGGCCAGAGGGGTTAGAAGGAAAGTGGTTAGTGAGGTTACTCAGCAGAGAGGAGAAGGCTAGAAGCTGCTGGACAGCCTGAGACGCTGTGCCCCAGAGACACTGCAAGCCCGAGTGGCTTATCTTTCTTTTGTATTCTTTTCTTAAACATCTCATCAATCCTATGAGTGAAGCAGACATCACCATTGTTTTCCTTTCACAGCCTATAGTATAATTTTCTCCATAAAAATATTCCAATTAGCCTCAAACCAGCACAGACAGTAAAATACTAACACTCTTGCTGAATTGGAGAGGAATACAGAAGTTGCATTTAAAGGTGTATAGGAAAAGATACAGCATACGTGAGTCCTTAACACCTAATACAGATACAAGATACATGAGAATTCCCCCAAACCCTTCCCCCCAACCAAGCTAAACCACCAAAACCCCAGTGGTCATTTTCTCCCCCACCCCCATCATCTCCCATTTAGGTCTAAGCAGGCCTGATTGCACAGTGGAAATTTGCTGCAGCTGCAACCTTGAAGGCCACAGGCAAGTTCTACCCCTATATAGTTACCTAGATAAGAGTCCCTCCAGACATCCAAAAGGAAGGGAGAAAAAAGCAAATTGACTTTGCTTCTCACTTATAAAGTGTTAGTAGGATTATGGGATTGAATAGCAATTATGGCACTGAATAACAATTATGATATCTGGGGATGACCAGATCCGTCCCCCAGGACAGACTTGTATCTGTGGTCTTCTTAAGGGAAACTGGGACCCCTCAAACCACCACAACTGATTTCATAGATAAATTAATGATATTTCCTATTGCAGAGGTAGAAAACAAAAGGTTTAATAGTTCTCAAAAGCTGTAGTTGTTGTTAAGTGACAGTACTTGCATTCAGCAAGGAGAGGCCTGTGGGCTGGTTTGAGGCTAATTGGAATATTTTAATAAAAAAAATAGATTATTTTTCCTCTGAAGTTTAAAATAAATCTCCTAGCTTTCTATGGAACTTCACTGTAGAGCTTCATATTGAGAATGAATCAAAATATACAATATTCTTCCCTATGTTCTCATGCTATAATAATCTACCATGGCATGCTCCCATCTCAGTAGTCTCATATCAGCAGATATTTCTTTAATAGTCTAAAAATTAGCATTTAAAATGTTAATTGCTTCCTGACTAATGATGAAAATTATGAGTTAAATGTGCAAGAATTATTTATAAAGTGCGATAGCACACTAATTTTTCTCTTCATTAAAAAAAAAAAAAACAAACCCAAAAAAACCACAACAGCAGCCAGTGAGGAATTTTAGAGCTCTTAGTAAGGTAGACCACACAAGTCTGTGCATATCAAGCTTTTGTAGTTTGTACTCCATGTTTTTTTCAGTCCCTAAAGGTAAGGAGTACCACACTGATCCATCTAAGATCTACTCTTGCACTTGCCTCACTTCAACTGAAAGGAAAAAATTTCATGGACAGAGCATATTATGCCTACTGGTTAAATTCTGCTGTCCTTATAGTGTGTGAACTCTGTATTACATGTAGTGGTGCAATTGTGACAGCTTCACAGAATCACAGAAACATCCAGGTTGGAAAAGACCCTCACAACCACCAAATACAGCCTATAAATTTACTCTACAAGATTCACATTAAACCATATCCCTAAGCACCACATCCAAACGACCCTTAAACATATGCAGGGTTGGTGACTCAACCACCTTCTTGGTGGCACCTCAAGCAGTTATTCACGACAGGACAAAAATCTTCAAGTGTACATTTTCTCCTCAAGACAGATATTATATGTGACCACCAGATCAGAAAAACTATTAGATTAATTAACTTTCAGCACTTTTTAAACTTCCAAACTGGAAGTTTAAATCCACTTTTGTAAGTACTCAGTGGGGAAAAGGGTACTAGTTATACATCAAGCTTATCAAACACACATTGCCACCAACAGTTGCATAATTTAGCAATGCTAACATTTTTTTCCATTGATTCCTCTAACATAAAGAGTTTTCTAGGGTTCATACACTGTGAGAGGATGAATGCAGTCTGATACTCCACCCAAACAATACCTGCAGAACTGACTTACCAGGAATGCATGCAGCCCAGACAGCAACTGAGTCCTGGGCTGCAGCAAGAGCAGTGTGGCCAGCAGGGCAAGGGAGGGGATTCTGCCCCTTTACTCTGCTCTCATCAGACCCCATCTNATCCTGGGCACTCATACTTCGATATCTTTTAAAATCCAGACACAAATTCTTTCTGATTCATCTTTTTGGAAGGTCACAGAGGAGAAGCCATTGTCTGATTGTCAGATTTCCCCGACTTTATTTGGTGGTCCTACTGAAGAAACAAGATATTTCCAAAAACCTAACAATTCCTTCCCAACAATAAACAGTAACCAAGATAGCCTTGTTTTACATGTCTGTGCTAGCCTATTTTTTGGAGGAGGCTTGCAAAATAATCCCACTCAGCTGGGTTTATTTGGGTAATTTACAACCCCTCCCCAGCTACAGTACAAGAGGCCCACACTGCATTCTAATGGGATGTAAGAGAAAATCACAGCTGACACAAAACAGGGAGTAGAAAAAACAAGATTTATTTCAAAAGAAGAAAATTAATTCAAAGTATCACAGTCAGAATGCCTGTAAAGAGTAATATTAAGGTCAGAGAATAAGATAATTACTGAAAGCATGTAAACAACTTAGCAATATGCATTCAGGAGGTAAAAATAGAATGCTACAGCGGCATTTTACAGTCAGTTTTAACCAGCCAGCTTCATTTTTAGGGTCATACTCCTGTGACAAAAACAAGATGAGTAAAATAACTCACTCTTGCATACCTCTGCTAGCCTCAAATTATCACTTTGACAAGAAATGAGAGCTTTGTATCATAACCTACTTTTAACCTATGCAGATCTAGTGTAGAGGAAATTAATTCATCATCAGTATTCATTTATACTGAAATGCCTGTGACTAGAAGTGGAACGAGCATTTCTAAAAAGAATAAAATTAGGCTGAAAATAAAGAAAGATAATCCAAGTGCTGGGTTCTGCACTTTGGACACAACAACCCCATGCAGAGCTACAGGTTGGAGTCGGAGTGGCTGGAGAGCAACCAAACAGAAAGGGATCTGGGGGTGCTGATTGACACCCGCCTAAACATGAGCCAGCAGTGTGCCCAGGTGGCCAAGAAGGCCAATGGCATCCTGGCCTGCATCAGAAATAGTGTGGCCAGCAGGAGCAGGGAGGTCATTCTCCCCCTGTACTCTGCACTGCTTAGGCCACACCTTGAGTACTGTGTCCAGTTCTGGGCCCCTCAATTTAAGAAGGACATTGAGGTACTTGAATGTGTCCAGAGAAGGGCAACGAGGCTGGTGAGAGGCCTCGTGCACAAGCCCTATGAGGAGAGGCTGAGGGAGCTGGGATTGTTTAGCCTGGTGAAGAGGAGGCTCAGGGGAGACCTTATTGCTCTCTACAACTACCTGAAGGGTGGTTGTGGCCAGCAGGAGGTTGCTTTCTTCTCTCAGGCAACGAACAAGAGGTCACAGCCTCAAGCTGCACCAGGGGAAGTTTAGGCTGGAGGTGAGGAGAAAGTTCTTCACTGAGAGAGTCATTCCCCACTGGAATGGGCTGCCCAGGGAGGTGGTGGAGTCACCGTCCCTGGAGGTGTTCAAGCACGTTTGGATGTAGCACTTGGTGCCATGGTCTAGTCTTGAGGTCTGTGGTAATGGGTTGGACTTGATGATCTTTGAGGTCTCTTCCAACCTTGGTGCTACTGTGATACTGCGATACCATAAATTTATTTGTCTACTGTTTTTAAAAGACAGAAGTAAATTAAAGCTGCATTTGTTCATTTGGTCATCACTTTCTGCAGCAGTTGTGCTAAAGTCACAGATATTTTGACAGCACCATAAGGAACATAGTTTCACATGGCTGACACTTTCTTGAATAATTGCTCCAGTCTATTAGGAATAAATATATTCAAAAGTGGCCACAGAAGGCAATTTTTATCTGTTCCAAATCTGAATACACCAAACCCTGCTCTAGCATTACTTTGCTTTGTATTGATAGCTCACTGATACAGCAACATAGCACATGTTTATGTATGTAAACACAGTGATGTCAAACATGATGCCATTCATACAATTATCACTAAATTCTTAATCTAGGTTCATTTTAAAGGCTGATCAGCTTCAAAACACTAAAATGAGTTTCATTTTGAAAGGCTGGAACAAATCTGAAGGTGTGCACAAAATCCTTTCCAACCTTTCTCTTTTTTCACTATGCAGCATTTACATAAGTCTTTAGCTATTGCAGCTCAGAAATTCTCTTCTATTCAGTAGTACTATCCACAGGCAAACCATGATTTGGGGATCTCAGATGGATCAGGCAGACAAGCCTGTGCACCACACAGCCCTCATACACGTAGCAACTCTGCATGGTCTCTATGACACAATCAGAGAGAAGTAGCAGGCAGTCATGAAGACTGACATTCAGCAAATGCAACCAGATGAATGGTCTGGCTGAAATAAAACAGACTGAAGAATTACATGCTGAAGAAACTGCCTAAAATCCTTAAAGTCCCATTAATACCTTGCCTTGCCACCTGGTCTTGGCAAAGGAAGCAGAATTTGCATCAAAAGGGATTAACCTTGCCTCTGGGGCTTGTCAAATTTATTCCAGAAACTAATATGAAGCAAATAATCCTCCCTAACAGCATTTATATGGATGAGACAAAAGAGATCACAATTTAAATATCCATCAGGATTATGTTAACATACCTATTGTCTTGGGAAAGAGAATCTCACTATAGAAATCCTAAGTATGAAAGTAAGCACAGCCTAAAATTCCATCATCATTTCTCATTATAAACAAATCTAATTTGATAAAGCAAATGCAAGTTTAAAGCACCGAATTCCCAATGTTTTTCTAAGAACAGAATAGTGCATAGAACAAATTTATTTAGAGTATTCATAGAATCATAGAATGGTAAGGTTGGAAGGGACCTCAAGGATCATCTAGTTCCAATCCCCTGCCATAGGCAGGGACACCTCCCACTAGTCTCAAGCTGTGCCAGGGGAAGTTTAGGCTGGAGGTGAGGAGAAAGTTCTTCACCGAGAGAGTCATTCGCTACTGGAATGGGCTGCCCAGGGAGGTGGTGGAGTCACCGTCCCTGGAGGTGGAGGTGTTCAAGGCNTATTCCCTCAATATGTAAATGATCTATTGATAGACGAATTATTTGGAGAATATGAACAAAGTATAACGGTCTCTGATGTTGAAAATGCACAAAGACAACCATTCTACTTTGTTAGTGTACACAAAGTGAATTATGGTATTGACAGAGTTTGGTATATCTTACAGGCATTGTACAGCATCATGCTACTTGTCCTTGATCAGTCTTATCGAAAGTTTTACTACCAGGACTTCTCCACATCTAATAATGTTTTTTTTCCTGAAAAGCTATTTTACATTTTTGGTATACAGGAAGCTTTAAGAAAAGCTACCACAGGGCTTTCTCAAGGGCCTTTGTAAATGCAGTTGCAGAAATTTACATACAATATGCTGAGATCTATTTTGTGGGAAAAAAAAAAAACCAAAAAACTGTGAGAGAGTAATGTGCTCCAGGGCAGTAAATATCAGCTCTCAGTGTTTGGACAGCACATGTCATCATCCTGACTGGGATTTTCTGCTGGTTTATGTGCTACATGAAAATACAGAGAGGTTGTTTTTTATTTTAAGTAAACAATATATAATACCTCCAAACTTTTTTTCTCCTGTTACCTCTGCTCAGTGATATTCCAAGCAGAACTTCCATCACGTAAACATTCACTAATAAACTTGATTTGTTTTAGTTATTGCCTTTATCACGTGAAAAGAAAACCAAGTAAATATGGTATGAAGGAATTCTAGTCAGTCTGCCAAACAAAGCCAAATCATGGGGCAAATGAGGAGATGGCAACACATTTGTTTGCAGAATCTGACAAATAACCAGATATTTCTGCTACTCAAGCCCACCCAGACCTCAGCACGGGACTCCTACCAGAGACAACTACAGTACAGATTCAATGGCTAATCACAAAATCACAGAATTAACCAGGCTGGAAAAGACCTTTAAGATCATCAAGTCCAACCCATCACCTAACCCTTCTAATTAACTAAATCATGGCTCTAAGTGCCTCATCCAGTCTCCTTTTAAACACCTCCAGGAATGGTGACTCCACCACCTTCCCAGGCAGCCCATTCCAATGGTCAATCACTCTTTCCATGAAGAATTTCTTTCTTGAAGTAGGGCCAACCTTCCTGGACCCTTCCTTTTACTTTAGAGCCTTCCTTTTACTTTCCCTGAGTCCATCTAGTGAGCAAGCAGTATACTGACCACAAGTGGTATACTGACCACAGGAATCTTCCAGTTCAACTGAGTTCAATTAATGTTATATTATTACTAGCTATTTCTAGATCCTGTGTTATTAGCTGTATAAAGTTTCCATGGCTGTGCAAAGAATAGATTATTATTAAAATGAGCGGCTGAGGTGGCAACAGTTATGAATATTGAATATTAATAAACAATATTAATCTTTGAAAAATCATATCTCGCATCAACTAATTACCCCTCCATAACACCTCTCTGAGGAGGGATCTTTTTCCATTCCCCCTTGTCCCTTATGTCTGGCAACAGGAGGAGAGGGGAGGGTCCTCCTCCTCTTGTAGAGCCTCTTCCTGCTGCCTTGGCCCCAGAGTGTGGTTGCACCAATCTATCCTGCTTTCACACTCCTTGATTGATTTCAATCTGTCTACCTCATCTCTCAGTTCAACCACCTGCCTAAGCAGGTCATTTATTTGATCATACAATACACAAGCAGTATCTTTGACTCCTTCTAGGTCAAGCACTGAGCTAGTTCTAGCTCAGGCACTCACTGCAGCCAGAAACCTGCACAGCTGCATGTTTGTGCGGGAGTGTGATGGTTTGGGAGTTCCCTGGCCCCACACATTTTGTAAAATCACCCAGACTAGAACTCAGCCAGCTGGAAGTTAGGGAATGAAGCTCTATTTACAGCTTAGCACAATATACAAGCAGATATATACACAGTATACAGGAATATTTACAGAAATATACAAGTTAAAGGGAATACAGAAACACAACACCCCTCCCAGAAATCAGAGACCCCAGGAGGGGCTCCCAACCACCCTTCC
>WBNM01020629.1:2192-13013 GCA_013399055.1 Ramphastos sulfuratus
TCTCTGCTTGTACATTGTGCTGAGCTGTAAATAGAGCTTCAGTCCTTAACTTCCAGCTGGCTGAGGCTAGTCTGGGGCATTTTATAAAGTGTGGGGAGGCAGGGAACTCCCAAACCATCACACTAGTGAATTGATTCAGATGGGCTGACACTACCTCTCTGGGCAACTTCTTTCAATGTTCCACCACCTTCATAGTAAAGAACTTCTTCCTAATGTCCAATCTAAATCTACTCTTCTGTATTTTAAAACCATTGGCCCTTGTCCTGGTGCTACATGCCCTTGTGAACAGTCCCTCCCCAGCTTTCTTGTAGGCCCTACCAGGTAGTGGAACACCACTATAAGGTCTCCCTAGAACCTTCACTTCTCCAGGCTGACCCCCCCAACTCACTCAGCCTGTCTTTGGAGAAGAGGTGCTCCAGCCCTCTGATAACTTCTGTGGGCCTTCTCTGGACCCTCTCCAGCAGGTCCCTGTCCTTCTCACATTGAGGACTCCAGAGCTTATTAGATCAAGGTTTGGAGCACTGAGCTCATCTTTCATGATTGCTTACCTCAGTAAAAGTGAGGCTAGTTCGTTGCTTTTCAGACATATTTGTATCTTACTTCCATTTTCAGTTGATACACACACATGCTGGTTTATGATAGAAATGTGTATAGAATGGAGGAGTTTGCTTGCCATAGAGTGATTGGACTGTTGCTGCTCAAAATACAATAAAAGCTTATTTATGTGCATGATGTGTGTGGCTTCACAGCAAAGAGGAAAGAGAGTCTGAGGATGTAAAATTCCTTAGGAGCCTACTTTTCACTGTGTATTGGAAGGATAATAAATTAATGCAAGGTGATATTTTCAAAAATTAATATTGTTTATCAATATTCAATATTCAGAACTCCCACCATCCTGATCACTAATTTTAATAACAATTAGTTCTTTGCATCAGTCAACAACAAGAAACTCTTCCTCACTTTAGAAGCCTGATTTGGGGACTGAAGTTTAAATATTTCCTTTTTTACACCAAAAAAAGCTTGATCAAATGGGAATTATCCAGGGCACAGGGCATAGGACTTGTGGGCACAGCACAGTTTTCATGTGGGACATGCACAGGCACAAATTGTTGTATATGAATTTCCTGCTTTACGCTTTCTGGAAGTTCACAACTTCAGCTTAAGCAGAGCCACTGTGCTCCACATAGGCTTATTCCAGGAGACTTCAGTTGGCATTCTCCTTGCTGTGATCTGCTTAGGACCTCCCCAGAGAGCTAAATGTTTGTATATGTTCAGAAAATTCCTGTGCTTCCCTTGGCTTGACCTGCCATCACCAGTCCTTGCTGTGACTGCCCACCCTTGTGAATACAGAGGGTCTTACCAGCTTTCAAGGGGCAGGGAATTTGCCACAGATTTTTATTTATGTAGATATGCTGGTCACCAAAGATGCCTCTTGAACCCCAGAGCTTTTTGATACAGTAAAACTTAAACATTTTCAGTGAAAACTGCCATAAAATGTCACAAAATTAAATTTGTCTGCTGCAGACACTGAGAGACTTCCGCAACCAGTTTGGATAATTCCTACCAGCATGACCTAGTCTCTCTGAAGATGAGAAAACAGGGACTCCCAGGTGACCCAGGGGTCATGCTTGTGTACCGCAGATTTCTCATGGGTTCCTCCTTTGGATGCCACACTGTACCTGAAACAGAAACTCCTAACAGCTCGTATTATACATTCTGAATTTAAACTGTCAGCTAAAATTAGATTTCTTTGTGGAACACACTGAATTTCACCATCCTCCTGCATTACCCAGTATGTTTGACCAGGACCTTCATCAGAAACCACCCCTCAGGCTGGTGTTCCCTCGCCCAAAGGAGCAAATACCCAAACAGTTTTTCCTAACAGATTCTTTTCACATTCAACAGGAACTTTAACACTTTCTACTGTTTGTGACAGATCTGATCGTGCAGGTCCAGCTCAATTTACAGAACCTCTACTATGTACCACCCAGGTTGCTTGTGCTAAATGCTTATCCCAGTTTTTCAAAGTTCCTCCCCCCCATGGCCTTTAGGGTGGTTTTGAGCAAACCGTTGTAGCGCTCAATCTTTCCTGCAGCTGGTGCATAGTAGGGGGTGTGGCAGATCCACTCATTGCCATGCTCTTTGCCCCAGTTTTTCACAAGATTGTTTTTTAAATTAGTTCCATTGTCTGATTTGATTCTCTCTGGAGTTCCATGTCTCCACATGATTTGTCTTTCCAGACCAAGAATAGTGTTACGTGCATGAGGAACTGATTTCTAACCATCCAGTGCTTCCCTCTACCACAGTTAGCACATATTGCTTACCAGAATGAGAACGAGGCAGAGTGAAGTAATCAATCTGCCAGGCTTCACCATACTTGTATTTTGACCATCACTCACCATACCATAAGCCCTTGATTTGTTTAGCCTGCTTAATAGCAACACAAATGTCACAGTCATGTATGACTTGCGTGATAGCATCCATGGGTATGTCGATTGACCTGTTATCTGCCAACCGGTAGGTTGCATTTCTGCCTTGATTTTCTGATGAGTCATGAGTCCACCAAGCTAAGAACAGCTCACCTGCATGTTTCCAGTCAAGGTCAAAGTTACAGTTCATATCTACTTGGGAAACTTTAGCAGCTAAATCTGCCTGATGGTTGTGTCAGTAGCTTTGCTCTTAGGCATAAGTGCAACTATGTGCCTCACTGTTCCAGTGGGCTCTTTGGGGTCCAGGAAGCGAACACACAACACGTGAGTGCCACCATGGGTACAGTTTCAACTCTATATTATAACTAAAATACTAAAATAATTAAAAGAGAGATATACCAAAACCATAATACTGAATAAGATCTGACAAAGAGTACCAGATAACTCCGCTAGTCGAAGAACAGGTCATACTTACCCTAACCAACTGGCCAGCAACACTCCCAAGATGCGTAGATGGCAGGGCTGGTCAGCACTCATTTTCAGTGGGCATCCCTGCTGGAGGCAGCGCTGTCCTGCTGGTAAGGTCAGTGCATCTCAGCCCAGCCACCCAGGGGTTCAGTGTAAATGGGCTCAGCATTCTGTGATGTATGGTCAGTACGTCCCAGAAGGCTGAACCAAGCAGCATGGAGCTCCTCCCTCACTGTGCAATGTGTTGCATAATATCTTTTCCTACTGCTCATGCGTGTAGTTGGCTTCAGGGCTCACACGACCCTCTAGCGAGGGAAGCCTTCTTCATCTTCAGCTTCCTCTGCAGCTCTTTGCCCTCTACAGAGTCTTTCAAGGTTGTTAGAGGCTTTACGTGGTATTGGCTCACACCACATTCTTGCCTTTATTTACAGGACTGATTTAGGTTTTGGGGTTTTTCCTTTAGTTTTTTAGTTTTTGCAGGCTCTGTTTTTCTTAGTTTTATCTCTTTAGGCCCTGTTTTCCTCCATTTTATCTCTCTGTAACCTAGCAACTATCAGTCTGTTGCAATATCTGATCAGACACATACCAACTCTTCCCTCGTACATGCACTTTGATTGGAATTTTCTCAAGACAAGTAGCAATATCCTGCCACAGATCAACAGTCCAAACAGGCCTTCCTTTCCCCTGCCAACCATCCTTTCCAGCCCTTTAGCCAACCCCATAAAGCACTGGCTTCCATCCATGAATTAGAGTAGGTAAAGGATAGGCCGATTTTCATGTTCAGCCATGTCAAGAGCAAGTTAGACAGCTTTCACCTCAGGAAGCTGGCTGGATTCTGCTTCTCCATCTCTTGCATTTGTAGCTCTCCTTGTAGGATTCCAAAGTGCAGACTTCCATCTTTGCTTATTTCCAACAAGATGACAGGAACCATCTGTAAACAAAGCATAGTTCTTTTCCTCATCAGAAAGATCACCATAAGGAGGAGCTTTCTCAGAAGGAGTTACTCTCTCCTCTGCAGGTTTTGTACAGTTTGTGCCTTCTGGTCAATTAGTCCACAAGACTGGGCTGTCCAACACTTCCCTCTAGCACTCATTGGGTTATAAAAGCCATCCGTTTAGACCAGGTTGCATCTGTAGTATGACGTGGAGAAGAACCTTTTCCATTAAACATCCAACTCAGAACTGGTAAGCTAGGAGCTAAAAGAAGTTGCAACTCAGTTCGAATTACTTTGGAAGCAGGTTTTACTCCTTTGTAGGCTGCTAATATTTCTTTTTTCTGCTGGAGTATAATTTGCCTCTGAGCCTCTGTATCCACAACTCCAGAAACCATGTGGTCATCCATGTGTCTTGCTTGGAGCTCTCTGCCATAGCCTCCAAGTTGGACTATTCTCACTTGCAACCATATATAGAATGTTTTTAATGTCTGGACCAGTTCAGACAGGTCCTAAACCCATGGCATGGACTACTTCTCACTTTATCTAATCAAAGGCTGCCCACTCAAAATTGTTTCCCTTGCAAGTCACATCATATAAAGGCTTAGCAATCTGACTGAATCCAGGAATATGTAGTCTCCAAAATGCCACTGCACCCAAGAAAGACAGAGTGTTCTTTTTTATCTGTGGGAATTGCCATGGTGGAGACTTTGTTTATCACATCCTGTGGAATGTGAGGGTGACCATCCTGCCATCACACTCCCAGAAAGTTAATTTCTTTGGCAGGTCCTTTTACTTTATGGCAAAACAGGCCTTCAAGGGAATGGCAATTATTTTGTTACCTTTCTTAAAGACTTCCTCAGCAGTGTTACCCCACACAATGATGGCATTGATGAATTGTAGATGTTGTGGAGCTCCACTTTTCTCCAGTGCATGATCACTGCATGAGAAATCGTTGAACTGTGTTTCCACCCCTGGGGTGCAATATGTACTGGACTCAAGTCCATGTGAAAGCAAATTGAGGCCTGCATTCCTCTGCTACTGGAATAGAAAAGAAAGTGTTAGCAATAGTAGCATACCATTTGGCCTCCTTTGATTCCAGCACATACTGGAGTTCCAACCTATCTGGTACAGCCATACTCAGGGATGGAGGCACCTCGTTTAGGACACAGAAGTCGACTGTCAGATACCATTCTCCGTTTGGCTTTCACACAGGCCAAGCTGGACTGTTGAAAGATGAATGAGTCTTGCTGATGACATTCTGACCTTCCAATTGATGAATCAGTTTATGAATGGGCACCAAAGAGTCACAGTTAGTTCTGTATTGCCTGTGGTGCTCAGTTGAGAAGCAATTGGCAGTTTCACATCCTCTATGTCATATTGTCCCACAATTGCAGATTCATTTGAGAGTTCAGGTCTAATAGACAACTTCAGTTTACCATCATTGGTTTGTACAGCTGCTATTCCAAAAGCCCATCTGTAACCCTTGGGATCTTTGAAATGCCCTTGTCTCAAAAAGTCAATTCCCAGAATGCAAGGTGCATCTGGGCCAGTTACAATAGTATGTTTCTTCCACTCAGCCCCAGTCAGACTTATTTCAGCCTGCAACTTAGTTAACTCTCAAGACCCACCAGTGATTCCTGAAATAGTTATACACTCTGTCCCTTTGCAATTGGATGGTAATAGGGTACACTGAACACCTGTGTCAACCAAGGCCCTGTGCTTCTGAACTTTTGAAGTGCCAGGCCACCTAATGAATACATTCCAATAGATTCAGTTTTCTCCACTATCCCTCACCTCCCCCTAGCAGGAGACAGCACATTGCATGTAGAGTGTTTGAACAATTGCAGTTGTTCTGGGAAACTGAGGCAGTGACAACTACCCTTCTGGCATTGTTACCTCTGGTTCTGCCACTCTGCAGTTCCCACACTCTTTTCAAAGGAACTGAAGTGGGTTGACCATCCCACTTACTCATGTTCTTACCAAACTGGTCAGGCAGGATAATCCAAAGAGACCCATGTGATGGCTGATGGCTGAGTGGAACTGGTCTCCTAGGCTGAAATGGCCTTCTGGGAGGTGGACATCTGTTTCTGATGGCAGAGACATGTCCATTCACAAGAATGGTGTCTTTCTCCTTTGCCCACTTGGATATAGAGGTTTTTAATTCATGCCATCCTTCATCTCTCTAGCCAGAGTTTTTATGGCTGAAAAACAGTGGCAGACTGTCCTCCAGCTGCCTCATTTGGTCAGCAAATTCACCAATAGTAGGAGGCATTTTCCCATTGTTTTTTCCCCACAATTCTGCTTGCAAAGATACTAGCACAGGATGGAGAAGCAAGCTTAATAAGCTTCTTTGAAAGACCTGTCCTACAGGAATATCATCAGAGTTCTAGCCCTGTTCCTACAGGAATATCATCAGAGTTCTGTGTGCCATGATTTCCATAAAGTATTTCTTTCACAGTGAACTCCCTCAAAAGCTTGGTTCACAGCTGCCACCACAACCAGTGCCACAGCTGCCTGTGACTGCCCCCACCCAGGGTTTCCTCTGTGTTTTCTGTTAGTTTTACTATCATCTTCCCTAACTATTTCCATAGGGAACTATTCCATGTCTCTATCCTGAATCTTTAGTTGGTTGGGCAGAAGGACCTCTTTCTATTCCTGTTGCTGCCTGCAGAAAAGTTAACTTTTTAATAAGCTTTTAAAAAGTTAAAAAACTGTTTGTGCTTATTTCTCTCCAACCACAAAGCTATTATAGCAACAAAGAACAATAAATTGAGGCATAGAAGACAGACTACTGTAAGATCTCTGAGACTTACCTCTCCATGGTCTAGTCTTGAGGTCTGTGGTAATGGGTTGGACTTGATGATCTTTGATTAGAAGCAAGCTAAATCTGAAAACCATAAAATACAAAATCATAGAATTATAGAATCATAGAATGGTAAGGTTGGAAAAGACCTCAAGGATCATCCAGTTCCAACCCCCTGCCATAGGCAGGGACACCTCCCACTAGCACAGGTCACTCAAGGCCTCGTCCAACCTGGCCTTGAGCACCTCCAGGGAGGGAGCAGGCACAACCTCCCTGGGCAGCCTGTGCCAGTGTCTCACCACCCTCACTGGAAAGAACTTCCTCCTAACATCCAGTCTAAAATATACATACAGAATATATTTTTATATATTTACAATTCTGAAATCATTCACAAAAAAAAAAAAAAAAAAAAAAAGACCCTCAAATTGTTTCTCCACCCCTCTGGAAAAGGGAGCAAGACAATATCTCTCTTCCTTAGACAGAAATCAGGCCCCACTGCTGCTGTCAGCCATAAACAAGAGTCTCAGCGAAGATCAGCAAAGCCATGCATAGGGACTAGCCAGCAGGCAGGGTAAAGAAGAGAAAAGGGAGGGAGGAATAGTTTGTGCAGCACATTTTGTCCTATCCTGAAAGAAAATCTATCTTAGACTTATCTATTAATTTTCTTTCATATCCAATACCCTATTTTATTTCCTTTTTACTATTTTTGTTCTGTTTGGTGCCTCTGGAATTTTCCTATTTCTTGTTTATGATCAAGAGGCTAAACTAAAGTATTAGTTTAGCCTAATACTAAACAACCACACCTAGAAATACTTCTGCTTAGGTTTTTTTCTTAATAGGAATGCTAGTATTTTTCCCCATCTGTGTTTTAGATATACCATCTATGTGCCGCAGTAATATGTTTAGCATCAACAATTGAAATATTGACCTGGAAAGCAATTGTTTAAAGGGTAAATATTGACCTGGAAAGCAATTCTGCCCCTTTACTCTGCACCTGGAGTCCTGTGTGCAGTTCTGGAGCCCCCAGCACAGGAAGGACATGGAACTGTTGGAGCGGGTCCAGAGGNAAATTGTTCTAAGGGTTTTGTTGTTTGTTTCAAAAACTCCACATCTGCTCGGCCTACATGGCTTTTCTGAATGGATCAAAGGATGGTTTTATTTCCTTATGTAGAGTAAAAACTCATCACTTTATAAATCATAGCAAAACCAAATCAACACCGAGAACTTTTTAACGATAATGCATTTCTTATGGGTATCCTCAGTACACAGCTAAGAACAGTCAACTGGTGCACCTGATGCTGGTTTTCATTTAGAAATTAACTGGAGTACCAGACTGTGACATCCCAAACACTGACACGTTTAGTATCTGAGAGCTAAATATGTATTGTATAGGTTGGATTCATCTGAACTGTGAAATGGTATTATAAAATAAATTTTTCCTTTTTTCAGAATTGAAGACTATGGTTGGTAGCTTTACTGTTTTCATCCGTTGCATGCTGTGGCTGGGTCGTTCATTCACTTTATGCAATCGTCAGCAATGCATCCTGAATGCTCTCTGTAGACCTCTGTGATTCAAACACCTTTGGTTGATGAATAAAGGAAAAGCTCTCTCTTGCCTTCTGTGGAGTGTGTTGGCTTCTGTCTTGAATGTTACTGTATGATGCAGTCATATATTTTAACTGTGTTGTGAGACCTTCAAAGGCCTTGCTACAAGCCAGGAAATTTGTACTGTATATCAAGGGGTGAAATCCTTTGCTGAGATCACTACACAACACTTTCAATTCTGTCCTGTGAATTTTGTGATTAGAAGGTTATTATCTATTAGTCAGTGCATGACTAGGGAATATATCCAAGTGCTTTCTAAATTGAAGTATCAGCTTTGTACATTGGTGACCAGTAAATGGGGTATAAAAAAAACATGATCGGTAGAGAAAAGGATTGAGAAAAAGGAATTTTTTTTTATTACCTCAGAAATAATTTGAGTTATGCAGTTACTTGTTGTAAGGATGAAGTTATTAGCAAGGGGAAAAAAGAGATCATAATATTTTATTGTTCCTTCTTTACATGTTAGGCAACCAAGACTAGGACCAAATATCTATGGATATGGATTTTTCTTTAAGTTTTCCTTGCTAACTCTTCATGTTGTGTCAAAGTGTCACAACATGAAAAGCTATTAATTATTTTGTAGTAAATAATAAGGAGAATTAATGTTATGCTGCCAGTATCCTTCCTTATACATACATTGCATTATTCAGAGATCCCAGGATACTACTGCAGTGTTGTTGCTTGAAGTGTTCTGGGGCTGGCCACTTGAAAGGGCTACAAGGCTATGCAGGGACAAAGTTAGAAGGGCCAAATCCCAGCTGGAAATTAATTTGGCTTCAGCTGTTAAACAGGAAATAGAAACAAAAGGAGGACCAAGGAAAATCTCTGTCCTTTGCAGGGGTGAACAAAGTGGTCAAGGGTGAGGAACAGGCTGAGGTACTCAGTACCTTCTTTGCCTCAGTCAGTTGTTTGTTCTGGAAAAACTGACTGCTCATGGCTTGGATGGGTGAATGCTTCTCTGTGTTAAAAAGTGGCTGGATGACCAGGTGCAAACAGTTAAATCCAGTTGGCAGCTGGTCACAAGTGGAGTTTCCCCAGGGCTCAGTTTGGGGGCCAGCCTTAATATCTTTATTAATAACCTGGATGAGGAATTGAGGGCACCCTCAGTAAGTTTGCAGATGACACTAAATTGGGTGAGAGCGTTGATCTACTGTGTTCACTTCTGGTCACTGTTTGGAGCGTGTCCAGAGCAGGGCAATGAAGCTGATGAAGTGTCTGAGAACAAGTCTTAGAGATATGGCTGAGGGAACTGGGATTGCTTAGCCTGAAGAAGAGAAGGCTGAGGGGAGATCTCATTGCTTTCTACAACTACCTGAAAGGAGGTTGCAGTGAGCTGGTTGTTGGTCTTTTTTCACTATTATCAAGTGCTAGAATGAAAGGAAATGTCCTGCAATTGTGCCAGGGGAAGTTTAGATTGGATATTAGGAAAAAAAATCTCGTTACTGAAAGAGTGGTCAGGCATTGAAATAGGCTGCCCAGGGAGATGGTGGAGTCACTGTCCATGGAGGTGTGATGTGATTGTTATTAAAACAAATCATGATTAGGCCAATAGAAAAAAATATTAAATATTATTTATTAATATCAACTTTAATTTTCTAGACTTATTTACGGGGTCTTTTGTGTTCATAGAATCATAGAATCATAGAATGCTTTGGGTTGGAAGGGACCTTAAATATCATCTAGTTCCAACCCACAGACCAGGTTGCTCAAGGTCTCAGTTGTGCAAATAGATTACAGAATGTGTACAGTGCATAGGGCAGTAGCAAACAATTTCAAACCATTTACAAAAGTAGGAAAATGCAAAAGTGAACTTTTGAAGAGATTCCTGTGGTGCAATATGCTGCTTGCCCTCTAGGGGGACTCGAGAGGAACCTTTCTGATAGAGCAGAGAAGGTACAGAGTAGGAACGGAGCTAAAGCAAAGAACTTCAATTACAAAGAGACTTTCTAGAAATAAGGTCAACTTACTCATGACCTGAGCTTATAGCCCAGACAGTATCCAAACCGCTCGGAGGGATGCTGGTGTCAGTATGGTAGCCAGTGAAACCTTCTAGAGATTTCCCCCAGAGTCTCACAGGGTCTGGGTCTTGCATGGTCCACTGACCAGGTCTTGGTCCATGCTCAGGTGGACGCTATTCTTCCAGGGCTCCAGGCTCTGCATGGGTGTTTCAGGTGTGCAGGCAGGCATGGTGTGTTGCTGCTTGGCAATAACCTGCCTTGAATTGAGGTGAGGTCTGTGCAAGTGAACACTCAAGCCTTAAGCGGCTTATTGCTTTCAGTGACTGTGAGTGGCAATAATGCAGCTGACCTGGGGGCACATGACTTGCCCAGGCTTACCCCTTCTGCACACTCTAGGCTGTCATTACCTGCTGGAGGGGTTCATTCTACGTGCTGGAGTGGTGAGGTCTAGGATGCAAGGCTGCATGCTATGGTGATGCTCATGCGCTCCTCCGTGCTAAACTGAGGCACAGTAGAATTCTGGGAAACAAGCTTGAAGCGACAAAACTAGGGAAGAAGCAACAAGGCTTCGGGCTCCCCAGAGCAACAAGGCATGACAAGATGAGGCAAGGCAAGTTGTTTACA